>CAVNYN010261402.1:0-55707 GCA_963692815.1 Nyctanthes arbor-tristis
GGTTTGGGCAGGGCCCGAACCCAACCCGACCCGACACTAAGTCGGGTTGGTGATTTTGGAACCGAGCTGACTCGACTTGGTTCCATAACCCGACTCAACCCGAGTCAACTCGGGTTGACTCTGGTTGAGTCGGTTCTCGGGTTGGGCCGGCTCAATACTGGTCCAACTTGAATTTCGGCCCAGAATTGAAATTGTGGCCCGGAATTTCGCCAATCAAATAAAAATCGAGTTTTGTTATTTTTTTGGCACATTTCAATGTGATTCAAGCCCAAAAAAGTTAAAAATCGAGTTTTGTTATTTTTTTGGCACGTTGCAATGTAATTCAAGCGTAATAAAACTAGATAAAAAACTTGCTTGTAACAACTAGCAATTAATAAGACAAAAAACTTGTAAGTTGAAACAACTAAAACGGGTTAAACCCGAAATAGGTCCTCGGGTCGGAGCCCCGTGGATCAGGCGAGTTCTAGGGTCTCCACCCGCCACCCGACTCGACCCGGCCGGGTTCCGGGTCCTCAAACCCGCTGCCGACCATAAATGAACAGTAACCCGACCCGACCCGACCCGGCATATTACGGGCCGATAGGGTTGGGTTTGACGGATTACCGGATCCAACGCCCAGCCCTACTCCTGGCCAAACGAGGCCTGATTGACCTAATAGTTAAAATACTTAAATCATATAAAAATAAGAAAAATTATGAGGTAACACTTTATATTATACAGCTACTAGTTATACATATATATATGACACGTGCCATCAATCTTTAAATCCATGCATGATTTCAAAATGTAAGAGGAGAAATGCTATTTCTACATATAATATATACAAAATTTGTACACACTTTATGTATTTACTTAAAGAGTAATGATATTTATCTAAATTAGAAACCAGTCTTCAGTGTAATTGACATCACTACATTTGAGGGTAAGTTAATATGCATAAATATATGAATGTTCTCATTTATTCAATTACCAATAAGGAGATGACAACTATATTAGATACCAGTCTTTAGTCTAGATAAATAGTATTATTCTTACTTAAATATCTCGTACCCCATTTTCTTCAAAATGAAAACTTTTAGAGATTTGTCTAAACAATAAATTCAGGAAGCGTACACAAATTGTTTACATCTTCTATGTATAAATAACATTTCACAACTAAGCCAATGCCCCTGTAGTCTGATGGCATCCTAGTTAGTTTCTTAAATCCTTAGTCAGTAGTTTAATTTCCCACCCATACAATCCTCTTTGTAATTTAAAAAAAAAAAAATTTCAAAGCTAGGAGTTCACATCACATATATATGTCATATCTATACGGTACCAAAAAGTGATACATGAAACATTTATCCCTTAGGGTCAAATGGACTAAAATTTTTGAGAAATTTTAAACACTAAGATATTAAACTACTTCCTCTTTTCCAAAAAGATATTCCCTTATGTCTTTTTTATCCTTCTCAAATTATTATATTCCCTTTTCTTTATTTAATATTTTAGTTTTCTAAAATATGCATGATAATCAATAGTAAAGAAGATCTATAGTGAAATATTAAATAAATCAAATGTTATATCAAGGAATACATTCTTAAATTATACATTCCAACAACATTAATTAAATTTACTTAATTTATGTGAAAAATATAATTAGTATATTTTTATAAGAGAGAGGAAGTACCACATTACTTCACAGAAAATTGTAATCATTTTTTTTTTATAAAGTACAAGTTAAATATCATAGTGGTGGGCATATTAAAGCAAACATATTGGTAGTGTAAAATTTACATATTTACATAAGTAAAAAGTACAATTTAAATTGTAGTCAATTGTCACATATGTAAGTTAAATTTAACAATTATTAAAATGTTACATTTGACGCATTAAATGAAATCACTAAAATCTATTTAAGTTCAAGTGGACCCATTCTTGTCAAATGTTACTAGTTAAAGTTTATTAAATAAATAAAAAAAGAATTTTTCAAAAGCATCAAACTCTAACACAATGTTAAATTACTGCTAAAGTTAATAACAAACTTAACAACTAACAAAAAGAATTTTTAATAGCTCTGTTAACACCACCAATATAGTTACGCTTTTAAGTTGTTAACTAACGATTTCACTAACAATTTAATTTAACACTGCATTGCACAGTGGAGCTGCTTGAGGCTAGATGCATGGAGCTCAGGTGCTCGAACAACACGAGTTGAATCTGTATGCTCTAAAACTCGAAAGTCGAAACACCATGGATTATATGGATTTACACGGTTAAGAGAAAGACAAGGCCAAATCCAGTAGAATTTGAACTATTGTTCACATAGTTAAAGCTGTTACATCAGTCTATTCCAGTAAAATACTAATGAAATACTATGCGAACCTAGAAAAGGCGAAGGTAACCTTCATAACCTATAAATATCACCGATCATCTGCATTAACTCCACAAGATACTAGGCTAACGGGGGAGGGGGAATAAAATGAGAAAAGAGAGGAAGAGGATTACTGTAGTAATTCTGAAGCACAAAAGAGGATCCCCAAGCAACTCAGACAATGGGAGGGAGAGACTCGTATATCGCAGATTAGAAAATGGAAGGGAAAGACTCGTATATCAGAGCAGTGAAATAGAAATATATAAGGCATACCAACCAGACCACAAAAATGTACTATGAGACAGTAAATTCACATATCCGGAGCCATGATCATATCTCGAGTTGTTCCAAGCACTTCACAGCAGTAGATTCATCTACATCTCCGGTGCAGTTCTTCAGAGCTTCACTGGCCTTAACTGGAGTTCCATTTGGAGGTGCAGAAGCTATTGCAGGTGGTAGGCTGTCTTTTGGGACAGGTGGAGTGGCAAAAACAGGAACTGCCTGCCTAATACAAACAGGAGGGGCTACTCGTGCAGATTGGGATTGAATTTGTCGCGAAGGTGGTGGACGAGGCGGTGCAGAGAAAACTGGCACGGAAGTTCGTATTGTTACAGGCGGAGCAATCCCTTGATAATGTGCCCTACATTGACTTACAGGAAGATAAGGAGCTGCCCCAACATCAGGGAACCTTTGAGTGTATAGTGGCTGAACTTCTGGTGATGGGGGCCGTGATAATGGTTGAATATGAGGATGGGAAGTATAAGTGTCACTTGTAACAAAAGAAGGCCTTTTTCGAGGAGCTGTTTTCTGGCAGAATAGGGGAAGAATTTTGGAAGTGGGTGCTGTAGGACGCTGTGGACTTGAGGATTGACGGTTTGGAATTGGGAATTTCTTCTGAAATGGCATGGATACTCTGTTTGGGTTAGCCATTTCTAAGTGCTCTTCCGATCTTTACACGATAATTCAGTAAGGCCCTTGCTACTCTGATCTGCTCCTGCTCTTCACTATTTTCTTGCTCTGGCGAAGAAGTAGCATCTTGCTGTTCCACTGACCAAAGGAAGAAGAATACAATTTTTAATTAAGACAAAAATTCTGCAGTAGGAACCGAATCAGCATTCACTGGATTGAAAAGAAACGCATTGCAATGCATGCAGGAGGGTCATTCATGATCAAGGTTTTTAAAGGTTATGCTTTCTCTATATGATATGAAGCAAAGATTAGTCAGCTGGATTGAACTTAATAGGGACTCACATTGTTTCAATGATAACCAAGCTGCCAGCGCAGCATTTTTCTCGGCTTGCTTTTTGTTCTTTGCAGGTTCTCCAGTAAATGTGATTCCAGCCAGTTCCACTATTCCTGTAAACACTGGCAGGTGTCCTGAACCCGATTTAAAAGTTGTGTACTGAGGCAAAGGTGATCCAACTCTTTGTGCAATCTCCTGTAAGAGGTTTTTATAAACTCCGTTTCATCCTGGACATAAAAACCAACACATCAAAAACGACTAGTGAATTCCCAGATATCACACAATAACTTGAAATCTAAACTATAGTTTATACAGTTTGAAGTATTAGCTTCACTGTGAGTGCACTTCAATGTTAACTCCTCATTTTTCATGCTTAATCATATGCATAGACATTCTTAACATGCATATGATCATCAAGTGTAATCACTTCAAGATTGCAAAAGGACACAAGTACAACAAGCTGATATCTGGTGCAAAACCAAGATCTTCAACATGCTCTAACCATCACACAAGGAGATGTAAATCCAGAAATTTCACTTGATGTTTGTGATCTCAATCTCTATACTTCAACTTCAAGTTCTACAGAACAAACAAAGCAAGTCGGGAAATACTTTTTACGGAAACCGACAGTGCCTGTTTCAGATAGAGTTATTCTACCATTTTGCTTTAACTTAATGACAAGTCAGGCACATCAAACTGCATAACAGTGAACAAGATTAATCAGTAAAAGAATTTAAATCTTGTTCCTTTCATGTGTAGCATGGTCCAATGAGACAATGCTATGTCCCAAACATGCCTGTTATTTTATTATTATTTTATTTATTCAGGTATTATTTTAAGGGCTTGCACCAAATCATGCAGTTGAAGTCAATAAATAGAACAGTGATTTTTTCTCCTCTAGACCACAATAGGCAGTCCATGGAAGTGGACAGGCACATGCATTGTGAAGCTTGCTTTAGAGAAGCACATTAAATTGAGATAGACAATACTATAAACTGTAGACTTCAGTCTCATACGCTAAAAATTCATTTCCCACATGTGCCATGATGAATTTTGCCATTCGAAATAATTAAAACATCTTACCTCACTCATACTTATCTCTAGAATTGCATGCGCGCATTAAAATTTAGTACACCAAAGTCAACAATTTCAATTATCCATCTCTATCATATATGAAAAAGAAAAATATAAAAAATTTATAAAATTAATTAGAATCTGGGTTAATGATATCTTAAATACACTTCCCCCACATGTGCCAGACTCCAAATTGCACATTATGATGATATTTTAAGAAAATTAGGTACCCACTCTCTGCATTTTCAATGTATTCATACTTATTTCAACTTGTTTATAATGATAAAGTTTAAATAAATCAGTAGTCAGCAAAATTCACCTAATGGAGTATTTGTCACGCATAAACAAAATTACAAACTCTTAATCTCTATCTACTTTCTTATACCAAACTTTGAACGGTCCAACCCACTATTTAAATACTAATTATTCTTATAATTGTTATAGCAGTATCAAGAAAATGGCTTCTGCTTTAACCCCATTTCCCACCCCCCACATTGGTTACCACTTACCACTAGTTAACTAATTTTCATACGTCAATTCTAGGTTTGCCTAGGCCCAAATCGAGATTCGAGATTGTCAATTCGATGTTCACTTTCAAACCAACCCAACCAGACAGAGGGCCGACCCGCGATAAACCAGCTGCTAGATAGAAATGTACTAAAAAACACCCCCATTCACATTAATACAAATAATGACACAACAGCACAAGAACAGCTGCTAATGAAAGGTAAATATTAATTATTATGGTCCCTCTCACACTGCCCTCACATTGAAACTTCCCCAGTCTTTTCTTCATTGATTGATGACTGTATTAAATATTCATTCTTAAACGTCTCTGAAACAGGACAAGGGCTCATTAGTAATTTCACCGGCCTTAAAGAACCCATGACCCTACGATCTACTAACTTGACCGCTGATTCAGGAAACCAATACCGTTCCACTTCTACCCCGGTGGGTTGACTCGTTGACTCGGATAGGCGCAAGTTAGCGCCCTCACCGTTTTCCAAGAGGAAAACTGCGCACGGTATCACTCTTCGTTTTTCAAAACTGAAGGGCATTCCGCATTCGTAATTTCGATTCTTGTGAAAGCGCACATTAGCAGGAGCAGAAACTACATGTCGATCGCATCGATTTTTAGAGAGGAGTTCTAGAATGAAAGAGAAAAACAAGACACAGAGAGAGAGAGAGAGAGAGAGCGTACGAGAATGCGGGCCGTGAGCGTGTGGGAAGGGCCGCGGGAGGAGAGGGAGTTGAGGGCAGCCTCAGCGGCGGAGTGCTCGGCCAGGCGGAGGGTCGAGCAGTGGTTGGGGCTCTCGAAGTTCTCGCCGTTGAAGTTAACGATGGCCTTGAAGCGGGGCGCGTGGTCGGGACCTTCCCGCACGCAAGTGTAGGACGGCAGGCTGAAGCAGCTCCTCTGCGCCAGCTCCTGCAGCTGGTTCTTGTACATGTCTCTGTTGCAGTAACCAAGACTTGGTTCAGTGAGATGGAAGCCGAAGCGGATCCGTGAAAACGAAAGGGTGAACCGAGATTGGAGTGGAAGGAAGAAGGGAAAATGGGTGGGATGTGGGGTGGAGGGGCGGAAGTGGAAAGTGGGAAAGCCTTTAATGGGGGTTGGGTTTTCGCTTTTTGTATAAAAAGGTGGGTTATTATAATTATTGTGTAATGGGGAGTCAACTCTACCGGACGTTAATGTGCATGAATATGAACGAGATTCTCTCTCGTCAGTTCTTCCCTCTCGACTTCTCGATCTTCACAAACCCCCCCAACCCCCTTTTCTTTCGTCCCCTGTTAAGAAAAGAAAATTGCTGCCTATAGAACACGGCTCTTCCGATCTCTGGCTATAAAAATAAATCAAACTTTGAATTTAGAGTTCGATCATTAATTATAAAGAGTTACGTGTATTTTAAAATATACATTAATACATGTAGCCCTCTGTAATTAGTAATTGGACTCTAAATTCAGAGTCTGATTTATTTTCATAGAAAATTTACCATAGAAGGAGACTGGAACTACTGTGCCCCATCTCATTTAGAATACACATGACCTGCACAGATATAAGTCACATAGAATTAGAAATTTTATTACAAAACCTTCTGCAAAATTTTGAACATTTTTGATATATTGGAAGTTTATTTTAAATGTAATAGTATCAATATTACATCTGTGGCTAAGATCTTATTGAGATTGTACCCAAAAAAAATTCTCTTATGGAACAATGTTGATAATGCACATGTGGCAACTTATTACTGTCAACGTCTAATTTACTTTGTCCACTTTGCTTAAGGATTAAAAAAATATTGGAAATGGAAATTTACAAACTAACTTCATCACTTAGATTGTTTAATGTTTTACATATTTCAAAAATTTATATTTTCAAGAGTAAACATGTGTATATTTCTAAATCTATGTCTATATCTATATATATTTAAAGATAAGATAGCTTCCTTTTTCCCCCCGCCCAAACTCACCTTCTAATTTTGTAATTCTGATCTCTGCCCTTGATTTTATCCACATTATCTTAGTCATTAATTTCCTTTTTTTTCTCTTTTTTAAATCAATTGAATTAATTACTTACATTTTACATTTCCTTTTTTATATTTTAATCGTTTTATCTTTTAGTTTTGATTTACACCTAATCTCGATTGATTCCGCCAAATCACATCTCTTTTGTTTACGCCTCACCCTTCATCCTTCAATTTAGATTTCTATCAAAATCCACTTTCTTGAAGAAGTCGATTTGGATAACAAATAGATCACGTTGTATTAATCATTTGTTCGTCATCCACAACTTTTTGAAGAGAGACTGATGGCCGACGAATATGACTCTCAACTATCCCCATCTGATCTGTTTTCAATTGGCTTAAATCAAAGGGTCCAGAGATCTGTCTTCAGTAAGAGACCTAATCATATTTGCTTTCTATATTTCTAGAATTACTCACATCTATTATGGAATATTCACATTAATCTTACGAAACCTAATTTCTCCGAATCCTTCGCTATCCATTTACTTAATTCGGAACTTTGTTATCAATGTATAATCGTTATGATCCTCGATATTTAAGGTAAAATTCAGGTAATTTTCTTCTTCTTTTTTGATATCTTGAATCCTAATTATATTTCAGCAGATTTTTATAAAACGCTAATTTTACAGGATACTGATTTCATATCCAGATGTTATAACATAATAATTTCAGCCTTATTTCAATGTATGATAAATTATGTTATGCCTTTTAGAATCCCTAACCCTTGTTATAAATTAGAATAGTTTATAGAATTTAAAGAATAGTCAATTATGTCTTCGTTCAATTTTGGTAAGTTTGTTTGCAATTTTAGTTCAAAACATAACTCTAATTGATTAATGATTCTTTAAAAGAGCCCACATATCTAAGGATGCTTCACAGTGATATAGATTGTCAATTATCTTACAGATCAACTGTTGAAGCTTCGACTTACTGCTTTTATTATTATTATACCTAGATTGTTAGTTTTGTGAATTAATCTTAAATGGCTTCTATCAAATTTAACATATGTGATGTCACAACAAAATTACCTAAGAAAGCTGATTTTCTCCTTTGTGCGTCAGAAAATGGTCAGTCCCATTCCAGAACAGGGAACTGGGTATAAGGGAGGTAGAGTTGGTCTTGATGGATGAGCACGTACTTTTTATATTACTTAACTATTGTTCATCAAATCTATATCATATCATCACTATGTCATTGATGCAATTGGTATATTATATGTTTGCTGTCTTGCTGTTGTGCATGTTTGCTTATTTTGGATGTAATTATCTTCCTTCCAAAGTAATGTGTCATATTGTATCATCAATTATTAAATAAAAATTTAATTGGTTTAAAATTTATCACTATTTCAAGAACTGTTTGATATTTATCTTCCTTCTAAAGTGTTATGTAAATATGGTTATTAAATAGATTTCTTAATGATTTATTTGGTTTTTACGAGAGTTCATGCTCTTCCGATCTACTTTAAGTTTTAGCAAACATAGATAGTTATACCTTCACTGCCTGAAAAAATCATTTTTGTTAGATTGATGAGAATATTTCATTCATACAATATCTTGCTATTTTGCATACTGCTTATTTTGGATATAATAATTATATTCCTTCCAAAGTAATATGTCATATTATATCGTCAATGATAAAATAAAAATTTAATTGAATTAAAATTTATCACTATGTCACCAACTGTTTGATTTGTATCTCCCTTCTAAAGTGTTGTAAATATGGTTATTAAATAGTGTTGTAAATATGATTATTAAATAATATCATCATGATTATTAAATAGATTTCTCAATGATTTTTACAATAGTTCATATTTTCTGACCTAGGCTACTTTAAGTTTTAGCATACTTCCAAAAAAATCAATTTTTGTTAGATTGATGAGAATATTTCATGCATACAGTATTTTGTTGTTGTGCATATCTGCTTATTTTGGAGATAATTGTCTTCCTTCAAGGTAATTTTTCATATCGTATCATAAATGATTAAATAAAAACGTAATTGGATTCATATTTATCACTATTTCAATAACTATTTGATAAATATCTTCTTTCCTATGAATGATTAAATAAAACTTTAATTGGATTCTATGTTTTCTGCCTTAGACTACTTTAAGTTTTAGCAAACTTCGACTGTTATATCTTCATTCCTTGATCTGTATCCGCTTTTCATTACATCATATCTACATGATTTAAAATATGTTATCAAATGTAAGTGTACCCCCGTTCTTTTTAGATCTTTATAAGTTTAAATTATTTTAAATCAGTAATAGTTAATTTGGAATGCACCATAGTTCACATTTATAAACTCTACAAAAGCTTTGGTTTACTTCATGAGAATATCTCATGCATGCATTATCTTGCTATTGTGCATACTGCTTATGTTTGAGATAATTATCTTTCTTTCAAAGTAATCTGCCATATTTTGGAGATAGCCTTTAATGTGATTCATGTAAACCATTTTAAGTTCAAGTCAATTTTTTTTTATACATATGCATGATCTGTTCAACCATTTTTCCAAATGCAGTCTGTAATGCAATTGTCAGAAATATGTAACTAAAGTCATGTTGATTATTCACAAATAGGGACTCATCATATTGATACTTTTAGTTACACATGACAACAATTGCTCACCTCTACTAACTATTACATTATTTCGGAATGATTTTGATATGTTTAAATTATAAGGATTGAGAATTCAAGAGATCGGAAGACCATTACTGAGCAGTATATTCCTCAATTTGAGAACCAGCTTGAGGAGGGTGGTCTCTATGCATTGATGCATTTCACCGTAAAATCTCACCCTTGTAGATTTTTCTTCAATGACACAACCAATGTCAAGCCCCAGAGTAATGATAAGTACCCTGTATTCTCTCTTACTTTATACAAATTCACCCATTTTGTGGATGTGCTTAATTCTCCAAACGTCAACAATCTTGACTTGATTGGTAACATCGTTCTTCAACATCTGTTAGTCTAAGTAGTTGTTTGATTCTCATTATTGACGTTGCTTGATAATGAGAAATTATAATAATGTGAAATGAGTGATGTAGATTTAATAGAAGTTTGAAATTTGTGATTATAAATGAGTAGTTATTAAATCAGTGGTCAAATTAGTAATAAGTGAAATTATAAAGAGAATTGATAAATAGAATCAAACAAGCTTTAAGTTGTATAATTGATCATATCTAATAATGATGTCCACTATTTAATTTCTATCCCTGACTTTTTCCTAATATATTAGTTGTTTTTATTAATTCAGACATAACTGGTGCATCTAATCCCATGGATGGGATCAAAAAGCCATCTTTCATGGAGGGCAGCTCCATGTGGAGCAATTTCTGCATTCGTGACCTGGAGTAAATTACATGAAGCTCATTTTGATATACAAAAAGTAAAAAACCATAAAATATGCAATGTATCCTTAATATACTGTTAATATGGTATATATAGGAATAAGAGGCCACATTGCACATCGTAGAATGAGTATATTGACCAGCTCAATAGTTATTTATCTACTTCTCAGAATGATCTTGTTATTACTCCAATTGGGCCATATAAACAAGTGCTGGGGTTTGTTATTTTTTCTCTTACATCTATAGAGTTTTATACAATTGGCTTATTCCACTTGCATTGCATTTGAGAGATTTGTCCACTTAACACTTAGGTGATTCTAAGGGTGGCAACATCATTTCACATGTCAAATTTGTTGCTTGATGAGCACATTTTTGAGATGGATGACTTATGTATTAGGTACTTAAGCATGAGATCATCTGTTCCTCAACCATCTGGCCAATAGTTTCTTCTTCTATTTTGCATACTGAGGACGGGAAGTAGATTGGTTTCACATGGAAAATTGCAGGATTGTCATCAACCAAGGAGTTAATATTAACTCTTCATTTCAGTTACTACATATTGTTCTAAATTGTAATAAAAATTTTTTAAAACAATTTCAATGTGAAAATAGGTTCATGGGTGTCGGTTTTTTGGCAAGATAAATGCAATTTTGTCAAAGAATAGCTTGGCCTATCTTGGTAGTTATGATCCTACCTGCTACAAAAAAGCCATTAAGGACAATAGGGAATTTTTCTGCATCAAGTATGATGTTCTCTTCTTGGAAGGTATTTGGAGGTATAGTCTAAAGTTGATCTGTAAAATATCGAAAGAGTTACGCAGACATATGTTATGGAATAGGGAGAGCGGGCGACTAACTAGAAAGGCAGCCAAGGAGTTTGGAGAGCACCTTGATTTAGGTAGCTTATTATATAACATTACAAGTTCATTTGTTACTTAAAACTGTGATATCATAGATTTATGTTTATACATTTCATTATTGGTTTGTTTAAAGACAAATTGGGTTCAGTCAGCTTTCCCGAAGAGATATCCAAGCTCATTGGTAGAGAGCTCCTATTTAGGATAGACAAGAAGTTGAATGAATCTAGTAGTGGTGCTGTCTATTGAATAAATATGATTTCAGGAAACATGAGCAAGATAGAGCAGTTCGCATAAGTTCACGGATCAGAATCTGAGGTACAAGTATATTACTTTAATGTACATTTGGATAGTATTTCATTACAGTGTATGTGGGGTTATTTATTTACAATTATTTACTTTTTAATAAAGGATTACAACTGTGACTCTGACTTGGATCTTCTCTTTGAACCACTAGCTGCCATTGAATCCAATATGGAATGTACAGTTTCTCTTGGCCTGTCCCAATTTGCACTCTTAGTATTTTGGAATAAACCATGCAAATAATTATAATTATTTATCTTCCATTGCCAGCGTCTCGAGTCCCCTGATAACGATGACGTACAAACTCCTTACAAAGCCCCTTCAAAGCGGCTTGTAGAAGATGATCTTTTCAGCCAAGCTACAGTTACCTCAACCCGTGCCTCTACCAACAAAAAACAAAAACGGAGCAAAATTGAAGAGCCTTGATGTTGTTTTGGCTATTTAAGGCTTTTCTTGATTACAACACACACTGCTCATGATAGATTGACACAATATTTACTGATTATTTTTATGCACGTGGAGTGCATAACACTTTTAGTCTTACACTTATTGGTTTTTGAGATGCACTTTTTAATCATGATTTTTTATGCACATTGGGTACACAACACATTATTGGATTCTGATTGGCAATATGCACAATTGGTTTATATTAAATATCTTAGTTTTTTATTAAAATTGCTTTAAGTCATATCGTATTATTTCTTCTTATTTTTTGGTGATTTGACTGTTGTATTATTATATGTTAAGGTTGCCTATATTGGTTGATGTGAGATATTGTTTGAGAATGTCACTTATTCATCTGTAGTGGTTGAAATTATGCAATATAAATGGCTTTCCTGAACAATTGTTTTGTTCACCAGCATACTACTATATTGTACTTCCTTTTCCTCCCTTTTTAGTCGCAGATTTTGCTTTGCCTATCTTTTCATTGTTACTATCCCTTGATGTACTTACAGGTATTCAGTCTCAACCCTTCATATTTATTTCAGCTCTTAAGTCTAGACATCTAGATACGATTCTTAATGTCTTATATTTATTCTTGCCGAGTTCTGTCTTTTGGTCTTTATTTCAATTGCTATGGGAGAGACCTGACATCCTTTGCTGATCAAATCCTTAAAAAGTTGGCAGTCTTTACCGATGCAGTTTATATTTCTGGTGAAGAGTCTTAATTAGGTA
Source organism: Nyctanthes arbor-tristis (assembly GCA_963692815.1). Lineage (NCBI taxonomy): Eukaryota > Viridiplantae > Streptophyta > Magnoliopsida > Lamiales > Oleaceae > Nyctanthes > Nyctanthes arbor-tristis. Next base: position 12,877 of record CAVNYN010261402.1, read on the forward strand.
CTATTCCTTTAACATGCATTAATCTTATTAATAATCTTGTGACTAATCTTTTCACTCTTCGTTGCTTTATTTCACATTGTTGTCCTTCAACAAACTAATTTTGTTTATTTTTAACAGAAATTGATTTCATTCTTGGTGATCAAATTAAAAACGTATTTTGCAATGTCAACAATCGCATATTCACTTTGAAGAAGTTGAATTATTTGATGCGGACCCTGATGGGGGATAACCACTTGTGGAACACTAAGGGTTTGATATACCAGAAAATAGGCAAATTCTTCAATGGCATTTAACAAAGATTGATGTTGTGTTTGATGATTAAACTAATGATGCATTTGGCAGTGTCATTGGCTGCGCTTAAATTTATGTAAACGTATAGATGTTGACACAATTCATTGAATAGTATTAAGTGTCACTTCATGTAAACCATCTTTAGTTGTGTCATTATTTTCCCTTTGATTAAATTAGATTTTTGATATCTAAATACATCATACACTTATACATACAATGTTTATTTATAGACATCTACATGCATTATAGATTTAAACATACATAATATAGAGATTATTTCCTATGTTTTATAGACATTGATATATGGTTTTCCATTACAAGTATAGCTATTTCTTATGCGTTCACTACAAATAAGTAGAACAACACGAAATGACATCTTTTACCCTCAATACACAGTATAAAACATATAACTGGGTCATGCTGGACGTAATCCTATCTACAGCTGATCGAATTAATATTGGAAAACTTTATCTTTAAATATGAAATTACTCTAAGACATAATTACTTCAAATGATTTGTGAGATTTGGTTTATACTTTAACATTTGTTTATTAGTAATGAAATATGTTAAATGCATCCATGAAAATTAAAACCACCTTTAGTTTACTCCATAGTTTATATGAATTAAATAAATTCTTATTCTAATTTAAGTTCCTTATATTCTTGCCAAAGATAAAACACATCTAATATTTTTCTGTCATATTATTGCGTAAGATAGCATACATCTGTTCTTATTTTCGAATATTGTTGCTTAAGATAAAATAAATCTAATATTAGAGTAAACTATATATTGCTAAATTTATCTTTGCGCGCACACACACACACACATTTGGCTAAAATCCTAATTTATTAAACACCTTTTACCAAACATGGCTAATTCTATTTTCGAATATTAATGTACTAGTCTCTTACGCGTGCGTTAAACGAGAACACAAAATCCAAACTTAGTATACCTGAATTATAAGTAGGGTACCCATGACAATTGCATTTGAACAACATTTTATACTCATGATGTATATTTTCCGAATCGAGATATCAAAGTCACAATATGTATACTATATCATAAAACTTGAATAGAAGTCGATTCATACTATCCTAAATAAAGGAATTTTCATCTTCCAAAATTAGTGATGTGAGAAATGAATGAATACTTTGAAAATTGAGTGAAACTTTAGTAGTATGCTCTTACATGAATGCCCTTTGAATAATGCATAATTCAAATGTATCTAGCCTACTTTTCCAAATATTGATTTTATGTCTAGTAATTTGAGAATCAATACATTCTAGAATGACAAATAAATTAGTTTTCTTGAATGAATATGTGTGTGCACGTATGTGTGTGTGTTTTGCCCCTCCAACAATAAAATAGGAAAAATGGAAAGCTAAAGGCATATCAATTTTGATTATAGTGTTTGAGAATCCAGGCGATGAATATCAATCGGGTAATTCAAAATGTTATTTTTTTAATTCAGAAAATTTAAACAAAACTATTAACTCCAAATTATTGTTGAAATTGTGGTTCGAATTATATTCCAGTAGTTAAGATGTGCTTGTGTTCTGAGCTAGAGGTCTCAGGTTCAAATTACACATGCGTCTTCTTGAATTTCTCTCCCATTTCTTATATACCCCCTGTATCCACCAACAAAAAAAAAAGTTGAAATTCATTCAAAAAATTATTGTTGAAATTATCCAAAAAATAATCAAATAAAATTGGCAATGCATATCATTACAAATCAAATACAATATCCCTTTAAAAAAGAGAAAGAAAAAGAAATCAAACACAAAATGAATATGGACAGGATTTCAGGATCATACCGAGTCCCCAAAATAGAAGATTAGGATGGAAAACATATCTACCAATATCGGGGCCAAAAATCACAATGAGTTAGCGATTCTCTAATTTACATAGATAAAGCAAAAAAAAAAAAAATTCAATTCAAGCAAGAGAAAAAAAGAAAAAAAATGATATCACTAGTTCCTTTATAATGCGTATTTTAGGGGAGAGATTTTCAGAAATGTATGAGTCAAAATTCAATTTAAGCAAAAAAAAAAAAAAAGACAGAAAATACATCAGAGACCTAAGTCTTTTAATTTTATATATAGATAAGATAAAATACATCTAATACTGGTAATTTCAATCACAAAATCCTAATTTTTTCTTTCTCTATGGATTGGCCTACAATCTTAATTAAAAGCAATAGAATAATCTTATTTATTATATATAAAATTAATTATTTGAAATCACCCATGCATGGTACGATTGGCCTTATCATTATTCAAGTTTCCATTTTTAATTGCTACAATCCTAATTTAGGTTAAAAACAATCTTCCTATTTATATTAACTTAATTAACGTAAAACATGCATCAACTCTTTTGCAGTCAAGTCTGCGGCCAGAAATGAAATCAAGCAACCCTTCATTCATACAATGTCAAATTATTATATTCGCTTTCATTTTTCACTATGTCATCTCCGGCCACGTGAATTCATCTGAAAAATTACTCAATTTGTCTTCCAACTGCAGGTTGCAATTTATCTGTGTGAAATATATAACTGAATTCATATTGATTCTCACCCAAAACACTGACTATACAATTTCTGCATTGATTTTTTTAGGAATGAAACCCAGCGTTGCTACTGATAAACAATGCTACTGTTAAGCATTGATTTTTTTAGGAATGAAACATATGAAATCGGGAACTTTGTCGGTGCTCATCTTTGTTGATTGCAGTCCACTTGAAATTGCAGATCATTATTGGTACTCAGGTTAGTTTAATCGTTCCGCCAATGTGAGTACAATGCAACTCATTTTTTATTTTTGTACTATGCATCTGTATAATCTTGAACATTAAACATAATTAGTTTTTCATTAGTTGTAATGAGATCTTAAATGTATTAATTCCATTTATTTTGGTATGAATCTTACATATTTAAATTTATACTGTGATTATTTCATTTTTTAGCTCCAAATGCTAAACTGTTTTTTATGTAATTATTTCGTTAAGCATTTGTTTATGATGCACCGTCTGAAATTTTTCATATTATTTTGTTAAGCATTTGTTACATATTTAAGCAATTCAAAATCTTCTTGAAAATCTAGACTGTAATTATTTATTTCAATAATTTCTTTTAGGTCAAATAATTGATATTTAATTTCAGAATATATTTTGATTTATTGTAACCATTCATTTGAGATCTGCGGTATGTTCGATGAACCAACTATTCATTTAGTGTGACAAAATTTTATTTGATATGTTAATTTTATATGTTGCGAAAACTCTTTTGTAAAATTCTACATTCCAAATATATGAAATTATTCAATTGTGACATTATGAAATGATATGGAAAATTGATTGCAATTTTATCATAAACATAGCCTTAGAAATTGATATTTACAAAATGCAGTATTTAAATGTACCCTTTTCTTTTTTTTTTCCGTCAGGTTCAGTTGATGTACTTCATTGTATAAATATTTCGGCTTAGCTACATATGTGAAAAGGATGCTTATTTTAAATAATTCGTTAAATCCATAAGTATGCGGATTCATTTTTTTACACTTAAATTAGTTATAAAATTCTTTCAATTTCGTCAATTCTTACCAGTTATAAGATTTTGAGTTTAGCATTCCGACTATAAATAGAGGATTGTATGCTAATGTTTGTAATCTTCACTTTCTTTAATTTTTTTAATAGATTTCAACATATTATCAATCTTTGCTCGTATACAATGAGGGATTGACAAAGTCAATTGTCATCAATGGTGGAAGTCGACGGCATTTGGATGAGAATAGCAACCAAGGGAGTATTGATTGTAACAATGGTTCTAATGCCAAGAAAGCTAGAGTTGTTGACCCGCCAAGTTATTCTATCAATGATCTATTGGTTCATTGCATGATCGTCTGTGGTTAAGTTGCTCTGGAAACCCTTTCACTGACGGTACTAATAGTATTTTTCATTTTAAATATATTTTTCAAGTGTTTAAATAATATTTACTGATTTGGTCTTAAATTTTTCCTATATATTTATAGAACTCAATACAAGTACGTCCTTTACAAAGGAAGATATTGGGATACCAATCACAAGCACTACGGGTGGTTCTCATTATATTATAACACTTCAGATAGATAGTGATCGTCGTGCACCAATGGCAAGTATTTGTAACAATATGATGGATATTCCCGGGCCCAGCAATGTATCTACAACAAATGACATCGTTGGTGATTCTGATATGTGTAAGATCAGATTTATTTTAATTTAATTTTTCATAGAAATGGTTTTACTCTATTACTGTGATAAGTATCCTTAAGTGTTTGACATATGTTCCCAGTTAATTAATTTGATGGATTATTTGATGATTTGTCGGTGGCGAGGATGATGAAATGATATATGATGGTATTCATCTTACTCATTTCCATTGATTTTGATTATTCTAAGATGTACAATTTCTTATTATATTTATATGCTTTACACCATTATTTAATTTTCTTTTTGTCACATCTTATTCAACACAAGATGCTATTGAATACACAGGATGTGCGAGTGAAGGTACCTGTTGATTATTTACTTTTATTTGTAGAGGTGTACAATCATTTTAAATCAATGTATAAGTAGATTATTATAAGACGTTCAATGATTCAAATAAATAACAATTCTTATATTTTGCCATTTAACTTTTTTTTTGCTTTTTGTAATCATTTTAGCTTATGCCAACCTTGATCCTACTCAAGAATGTGAGTATTGTGGCGTTATATTTTGGCACGCTGAAAGGTTGAAAAAACATTACAATTCAAGGGCTCCAAAGTTGTCCTTGTGTTGCAATTAAGGAAATGTGGTGCTTGCTCTAATGAAAGAACCTCCAAAAGTTCTCAATCATTTGATATTTGGATTAGATGAAAGGAGCAAGCACTTTTTCGGAAACATTCGGTCATATAACTCAATGTTTGCATTCACTTCAATAGGTGGTAAGATAGATAAGGATATGAACACTGACAGAACACCACTTATATTCAGGTTAAATGGGCAAAATTACCATAGGATTGGTAGCCTACAACTTGTTGATAGAAAGCAATCTAAATTCCTATAATTTGCCTATCAGATCCCAATGAACAGATTGGACACAGAACTGCGTTTGTCATGTCAGTTAAATATCACATGAATGTTTATGTGTTCTTATATCAACCCTGAATTATTATATAAAGTTTCTTAATCTGTGATATTTTTAAAACTCTGATTTTTGCTTTCATTCTGATGTACCAGGTCTGCTGGAGGCACTTCATTGCATCATACAATGGTATCTAATACAAAGACATGTTTGATACCTATAATGTACGTGTTTAATCATTCATGATGGCCAGTGATATATTCAATGAAACTAACTCTACAATTTTGAAATTGAATTTTATTGGGAAAAAGAATTTAGAGGGACACACTTACAACATTTCCAGTGTTCGTGAAGTGGCGGCACTTATTGAGGAGGACTTCAGCGCAAATAAGAGAGAGAGAGAGAGAGAGAGGGATGTTGTCATTCAAATAAAGTCTGGGGATTTTCAATTTATGTCTGAGTTGAATCCATCTTTCCTTAAACTACAATATCTGTTGTTATTCCCATTTGGTCAGGACAGCTTTGGACAAGATGTTCTACTCATACGAGCATTGTAGATGTACTATGAAAGAATTATTCTCATTCTTATTGCAGAAGAGAAAGAATAAGTCTCTATATATCGTGAGATCGAAAAGGTTATCTTAGTAGTTTATAGTTGATAGGTACACGATGGTTGAGTCACTACGGCTGGCATACATTAGATATCATTAGAAAGAATTGAGAAACAAATTGTATAGTGGCCGGGCCGATGTAGTTGGTCATGGTGAGACAAATGCAGCCAAGCTAGATCAACTCATTGTATTGCTCAATTTATTCACTGGGAATGCCGCAACATGCTTCAAAATTACTAGGATGCAATGTCTGTTTGTAAGTAGACTAGATATCCCCAATTGTTCATCATGTTTACGTGTAATCTAAAGTGGCTTGAGATTGTTTGTTTTGTGGAGGATAGGGGACTTAATCCAGTTGATCGACCATATATTATTTGTAGAATATTCAAAATTAAGTTAGATCAGCTCATTAAAGATTTGAAGCAGAACAAATTATTCAGTGAAGTAAAAAAGGTAATATTTTAGTCTTGCGTTGTCTTTAACTCAAATCTTATATACTTGGCATTTTATGTTGTTAATCCATGCTATCATTTTATGTTTTTGTTATTACGTATTGGCTAATCATTGTTTTGTTCTTTTTCACCCATGTAGTTGTTTATACTGTGGAGTTACAGAAACGTAGTTTACCGCATGCCCATATTGTCTTGTGAGGGGCTCAGAAGGACATGCAAATATCAGCTATAGACATTGATGAGATAATATCAGCAGAGATTCTAGATGAGCAATCTGAGCTTGAGTATTACAATACTGTGAAGGAGTTGATGATACATGGGCTTTGTGGATTGTTGAATAGAGATTCTCTTTACATGGTCAAAGGTCATTGTATGAAGCACTTTCCAAAGAAGTTTGTACGATGTATCACTATTGATCCGAGTGGTTTTCTAATTTACAAAAGGAAAGATAACAGCATTGTCAAAATTGATATTGTTTTTGACAACAGATTTGTCATCCCACGCAATCGTGTTTTGTTGCTTAAATATATTACGCATATTAATGTTGAGTGATGCAACTAGACTCGGTCAATTAAATACCTTTTCAAGTATATAAACAAAGGCAACGACCGAATCACGGTGTCATTTTCTGAGAGGTAGATGTTTCTACTGGTCAAAAGGTCTTTGAGATTAAGATGTATTATGACTGTTGCTACATCTCAGCGTATAAGGCTGCCTGGAGAATTTTTGGATTTAATATTCACTACAACGATGTAGCCATCGAGCATAAGAGTTTTCACTTGCTTGGAGAGCATAGTGTTTTCTAATTTTCAAGGGAAACTATCGATGCAATGATCAGCCAGCCTATAGTTCTTTCAACCAAATTTTCAATTTGGATAAAAGCAAATGAGAAGTATCCCAAAGGTAGGACCTTAACTTATGTTGAGTTCCCTAATAAGTTCACTTGGAAAGAAAAAAAAACGAGTGGGTTTTGACGTAGAAAGGATTTGCAGTTGGGCATATCTATTTTATACGCCCTGGGACAGAAGAGAAATAGTATTTGAGAATACTACTGAATGTTTAAAAGGCCCTAACCTACCAGTTATGATGACCTGAAGATGGTTAATGGGGCCTTACATACCACGTTCAGAGAGGCTTGCTACATTTGTAGGTTGTAACGCTCCTGCTAAGAGTAACTTGCTTCCCTTTGTCAATGGTTTGGGGTTAGTTATTATTATTTTGATGTTCATTACTTTTCATTCTTAGAATCTGTCAAAGTTTGTGACTTAATTCATTTTACATTCACAAGCAAAGGATATAGATTGTAATAAGTCCATATCAACTGGGTTTATGTTATCCAAGATTTAGCCAAGGTTCTACATAGGCACTATTTTATTGATACTTTCAGAAGTATCGGTACTTCTACGGTCCAACTCATCCATGTCATAGGTTAGTACGTCAATTCGGTTCTAGGAATATTCATTATTATTTATATCAAACAAGGTCAACGGTTTGCAGTAATGAGGCCAGTAATTCCTCATAGGTCCCTCTCGATAACATAGGTATACACATAACCATCCGAGGCTTCCAAAGAGATCGATTAATATATCACATGGATTTCTCCCAAGCACCTAAAATTTTGGAAAACATGGAAAACAATAAATATATAATATTCAGTGAAGAACCTTTATACATGCTAGTTTTCTTTTAAAAACGTGAGTTTACGCCCAAATTACATCATAGACCTATCTTACCCCGAGCGCTTAATATAACATATTTGACTGGTACTCGTACCATAACATGTCATAAGTTTTTTATCATAGAACACCTAGGTATCTCACAAAACTATAACTTATCATGAAAGTTTGATCATAGATTACCTCGGTAGTCTCCCACAACCCAACTTGAAAAAGAAGTGCCTTGACACTAAACATTTCATATACCGAACATGATTTTTTTTCTGAAACTGATGGCGAAGACCTTGAAGTAATTCCTTTTCTTTTAAAAACACTTGTGTTGTTACTTGCCACGCAAAACATGAAAGAACACAACTTATCTCATCATTCTCCCAATCAATTTCATAATGAATAACAATTGAGGTTCAAGGAAACTCCTTACATATTACATATAAAATCATCATGAATCACAAGAACATATAACACACGAATAGTAGTCAAATATTTCATGCAAGTATTTTCAAAGAACACATAACAAATGGTGCAAAGATTACTCACATTGAATCTTCAATTGGGATAATTTTGTAATATTAACTCCTCTCTTTGCTTCCTTATCCTATTGCTCATCTTGCCTTCAGCTTTTCCCTCTTCTTCTTAAATTAAGTGTGTACAAAAAGGATCAATTGCTTATTTAGAATTATGTATTATTTCCCTTATATGTGGATAACTCGCCATCTCTATGATTTTGGTGTATGGATATAGAATTTCGTTGTGTAAGGAATGTATTTGATAGTTAAGAGACTAAAGTGGTCACTGGCTAAAGCATAAGAGAACAATAAATAATTTGTAGAAGTCGAGGAGAGAGAGAGAGAGAGAGAGAGAGAGAGGGTTGGTACAAATGAATTGCAACATCTCTTATTATTAATAGGAGTTAATATCCTATGCATTGTTGCCAAGTGGCAATAATGCATAGGTGGCTAATTTTAGCCAAATAAAACCTTACACGTTTTCTGCCCTTTTCTCCACATGATTTATATGCTGTCCCACCACATGGTTGCCACTTGGCAACCATGTATTGTCTGTATTATATATTTTATTTTATATATTTTTCATTCCTTTGTCAATTCACATTTCGGCTTAATTTTGAAAGGTCGAATAAAGTCCAAGTAGCGAGTTCTTGGTGTCTACGCGAAGCTCGTAGAGTTCTATACAATTGCATTTTGAAAACTTCAAAATTATTAACAGTAAGAAAAGTTAAATCATCCTAAGTGAACAGCTAAAGTCGTATAAAACAAATATTGACATATTTTGCATTTATTTTTTTCTTTTTTCATCACTTAATCATTCTATTCAATAATACAAAGTTATAATATAAGCAGGCGGATTTTTTGGGTCATTTTATAGGTTACTTGATGATGATAGAGAGTATATTGATGGCATTATAGAGGCAAGTAATTGGGGATCTCCACACTCTCTTCGTAGTCTATTTGTTACTCTATTACTGTCAGACTTTCTTACAAGGCCTGACTCGGTTTGGAAGTAGTGTTGGCGGTATTTATCAAATGATATACTCTACCCCATGAGAAAGGATATAAATGACCAAAGTAGTGTGTTCTAATCTCTAAACATAAAAAAAACACCGATTGCTATCGGTTTTTTAGTATTTAAATGACCATTGACTTATTTATAATCAGTTGTGCCTTTCCAACTAACTTTAGGCTGATTTACCATTTCGCAGATCTCTAGTTGAATGAGGATGAAATCAAGAATTTTTGTTTGGTTAAAATTGAAAAGCTTTTGCAACAGAGGAGAAAGCGTCTTCGTGATTATAAAGCTGTGCGTGTTCCGGCTATTTCAGACATTCCTTCTGCTGATTATAGTCTCACACACGAGGAGTTGAAGTATGATAAAGTTTCTTTGGCTGAGAACACTCACAGTTATTGTTAGACTTGACTAATGAACAGCGTTCCCTATGGCAATAGTGGTGGTGCGTTTTTCTTATATAGACATGGTGGAACTAGGAAAAGGTTTATGTGGAGAACTTTGTCAGCTGCAGTGAGGTCACGTGGAAAATTATTGCTAAATGTAGCATCAAGTGGCATAACATCGCTTCTACTACTTGGTGGTAGAACTGTGCACTTGAGATTTGCTATTCCTCTCACCACAACTGAAGACTCTACTTGCAACATAAATCGAAGGAGTCTTCTGGCTAGGCTTATTGAGATGACTAAGTTAATTATCTGTGGCGAGGCTCCCATGATAAACAAGTGCTACTTTGAAGTTTTAGACCAGACTATGAGGGATGTCCTCTAATTCTCTGAACACTCCGACATTTATAAACCTTTTGGTGGTAAGCCTATTGTGTTTGGTGGAGATTTTAGACAGATTTTTCCATTAATTCCTAAAAGGACTAAGCAGGATATTGTTCATGTGTTTTTGAATTCTTCTTTCATGTGGGAGCACTGTCAGATTTTGAAATTGACAAAGAACATGAGACTTAGAAATCTTGCAGGTGATCCCAATTCGGCAGCTCTCTAGAGTTTCTCAGATTGCATATTACAGGTTGAAGATGGCGTTTTAAGTGACAGTGATGACGGGGAGTTAGATATTGATATTCTAGAGGATTTATTGGTACGTGTCCTCTCTGATCTTATGGTGTCTATTGTTAAGAGAACTTATCTGATTTCCTGACACAAGGCAACACAGTTTTTTTATCTAAATTCCCGAGCTATTCTTGCACCTACCATCAATGAGGAGGACAAGGTCAATGATTAACTGTCTAAATTAAAGACCTTTCTAAGTTCTAATTCAATCTCTTTTTCTGAATCTAAACAGTGATTTGCCTCAAAAAGTTCATTCACTTGAGTTCTTAAATGGCATTAGATGTTTTGGCATGCCCAGCCATGAGCTCAAGTTGAAAGAAAGTGTACATGTGATGCTTATACAGAATATTGACCACTCATCTAGTTCGTGCAACAGCACACAGCTTTTAGTCACAAGACTTGACATCATATTTTTGAGACTCAGATGTTGTCAGCTCCCAATGTCGGTCATAAGTTTTTTATTCCCAAATTAAGCGTCACACCATCTGATATTAGATTGTCATTTACCTTCAATATAGACAGTTTCCATTAATGGTTTGTTATGTGGTGGCCTGTATTCACCTATGGGTAGCGATATGTTGCAGTTTCAAGAGTTATGAGTCGCAATGGGCTGAAGTTTATGATATATGATGACAATGATCATCTTTGCAACTTTATATTGAATGTTGTCTATGAGGAGATTTTTCAATAATTTATAGCGCTGTTGGACTCTTTCCTTTTCATGTGAGTACACTTTTCTTTTTTTCAACAACGATAACATTCTATTACTAATTGCTGCATAATTAATTCATTTTTGTTTACTAAATGTAGGTTATCTTTCGCCTTCCTATTGATTTCAATATGAACCACTTATTCGATATTATTTCTTATCCAATTTGATATATATATATATATATATAGTGTAAGTTGAATGTTTGAAATCCATGAATGATCTGGAGTAATTTCATAACCGGCAACATTGTTTTAATTTTTATTGTATTTGGTTTTTCAGTTTTAAATGTTTTAAAGATTTTAAGTGAAGATTAAATATTAATTTTACTAAAATAAATACAAACGTATTAAATAAATGATTGTAACAGATTAATTTTACATACTCACAACCACTTAAAATATTAGGATGTATAGAAGGAACAATATTTAGACAATAGTGATTACTATTTATGAATTGTTTACTTTATTTGGCCAAGACCTCTTGTGCAACGCACATGTGAAATTACTAATGAACCTATAAAATGCTTCCTCCATCCTATGAAAATAATCACCAACTTATTTTTCACATAAATTAAGAAAGTTCAAATAATATTATTGGAAAAGTGAAATTTAGGAACATTTTTCTTATAGTCTTTCATTTAATTATTATTCCACTTTAATAATTTTTTTAAATTATAAAGGGAATGTAGGGGAGGGGAATTGAATCCTTGACTAAGAGTATAAGAACTTGCTAGAATGCCATTAAACTACAAGTCTTGGCATTACACCTTAATAATTATTATTTGTTGATAAAAATACACATTAAATAGAGGCATATTAGAAAACAAAGAAATTAATTGAAGAAAGTGGACTATAATTTAGAACTGATGAAAAATGAATAGTAGACTATTTTCACTAAACGGGGGAGTAATACTATCTCCGTCCTATAAAGATAAGCATGTATTCATTTTTCGTCCGTCTCATTAAGATAGACCACTTTCGAATGTAATTGAAATCTAAATTTTCATATATCCTTATTTAATATACATTGTTATTAACAAAAATAGAATTAATGAAGTGAGATATAATTAGTACTCCCTCCGCCCCGTAAATATAATCTCATATCAATTTTCATATAGATTAAGAAAGTCGAAGTAATGTTCTTGAAAAAGTGAAATTTGTGACACTTTTCCTAATATGCCCATTCGTTTAATTGTTATTCAACTTTATTAGTTCTTATTTGTTGATATCAATACACATTAAATAGGGTCACGTAAGAAAATTTAAAGACTAATTAATAAAAATAGACTATAATTTGAGACAAACAAAAAAGGAAATGAGACTATTTTCACGGGACAGAGGGAATAAAAGAAATGGTGTATTCGGAAAATGCACACAAGCTTCACTTTTCTAATAACATTAATTATATTTTTCTTAATTTGTATGAAAATATGATCATAGTCTATCTTTGTGAGATGGATAAAGTACTAAATATAGAAGCAAGACAAAATAAATGGGACGAAGAGAATATTAATCTAAACAATAAAACAAAGATTAGTTAATTAATTAATTATGCGATAAAAATCTCAACCAAAAATACTGATGACTCAAATATAAGAGATTAGATATCTCAGATAATTCCAGCAAATATAAAAACAAGAAATGGGTAGGAAAATAGTTTTGGAAACTTTTCTAGTAGGAGCAATTAATATATATATATATATAATATATTTTTTTAAATAACTAGTTTAGCACATGTGCAATACATAGGAAGTATACTAATTTAAAGGGAAAAAAACCCGACAAATTTCATTAATTTACCTTGCATAGTTTACATCTATTGCGCCAAATAAAATAGATGGAAAAGAATATAAACCAACTCCAATTGAATAAATAATATTCACTTTTATATATTTTTTATTTTTACTGAGAGCGAACAACTTAATACTTAATTGTAACGCCGTGCTTACTTTTCCTCATCACGTGAATTTATTTAATTTTAATACGTTGTCAAAATTTATTATTTTGATTATGTTTATCATTGTTAATGAATTTTACTTTCTATGATTTTGTAGTGGAAGGACTTAGATAGAAGCTGTAATGATCAATGTATCTAAAATGAATCCTATTTATGAGAAATTGTGTTCTTGAGTATATATTTATGCAATTGTTTACTATGTTTAATTGCATATGTCATTTTAGGAGGGACATGGAGAGAAATAAACTAGGTTTGGACTTAATTAAACAAGACTATTATTGGATGACAATATTGTTCAAAATCAAAAGTTTAGCCAAGAACCCTTTTAAGCTCATTCTTAACCCTAGCCTCTATTTTCATTCATGAAGAATTGATTCATCTATATTCTTCAATTAGCTCTCTCTCCCAATCTAAGGTAGGTAATGAATCTTTTCATTTACCCTTTAATGTTAGTGCCTAGTTCGTAGGTAGCTTGTATCCTTTGAGAAATAGTTCATGAAACTAGCTAGATACAATGCATAAATTTTACATTATGTTATGTTTTATGTCCAAATGAATGTTGTTAGATGATCGGAAGAGCGTAATATATTTGATGTAAATATTACATGTTTGAAGAAAAACTTAAATGAATTTGGCATGGTGTTTAAGGTTCTGTCCTCTGATTTTGAGCGGTCATAACTCACAATAGATAGCACGTTTTTAAGTGATTCAAATTGGAAAACGACCTTCTATGAGTTATCTTTCGTTTCAAATTAGAATGACATCATTTGGAGGTCTATCGAAGTTTTTATTATACTTTTTGTGCAACTCGTCAGTTTTACCCAAGAATAAGTTTGGCATATCAATGTTACTTTTATGAGCTCTTTTGTGTGTGATAAACCTTTTGTGGGATAATCTTTAAGCTTTGGAACTTAGATGTATGTCGAAAGATAAAAGAATGAGTTAATTTTCTTTATGCAAATAAAGTGTTTGATAAAATGCCTAGATGAAACTATTTATGCAATGAATGAAGGTGACGAACAGTAGTTGTGTCTCAACAATAGCTTAAATTTAAGAATAATTTGGCCTGTGAAATTGAAGTATGAGATTGTAAGCAAAGTATGTGAAATTGTTAATTAAGGCATGACAATACTATTTACTTATGAGAGCTAAATCTTTGTTGCTTGAATGTGAGCTAAGATGTAATCATTACATAGATTTTTAAGTCAAATGAATGATATGAGAACTTTGTGTCTCACTTATTAAATAATTATACTAGGATTTGTGGCACATTGATCTTGAAAGCAGTTAAAGGCCTTCTACTCGCTAAAAGTAAATATCTTAAAGACTTGAGGTAAGTAAACTCCGCCCATGAGTCCATTATATAGTGAAGGATGACATATAGGTAATGTGCTATATTGTTAGCTTGTTGATGAATGATTACTTGTTAAATGTGAAAGTTATAGAATGATGCTTACCTTGTTGGATACGTGCCTATTTATGTCATGTCATGTCATTCCATCATGTAACATGCATGGTCATGATTTCAAAAGATGAATGTTTTGCTATGAAGGTTCAAAGTATTTATAAAATTATGTATCACAAAGTTTTGAAAAAGAAAAGGAATGGATGTATCTCTATATCATGAGAAAATGTGAGTGGGAAATGAGGAGCGGAGACCGCGTACCCGACCTTGTCGCCTTCAATGCCGCCACTTCGGTGGTGTTAAAAGTAATGTTACTGCTTCGGTGGTATTCAATGAAATGTTTATTGCTTTGGTGGTACTACCAGTAGAATTGAATCTGGTTCTAAATAAGAATGACCCACTGTATTTTGATTGGTTAGATGATACATCAAGTAAGCTCATGATGAAAATGAAGTTTCTAGAATGAAAATTAGAAGTTTTCCAGGAAAAAGAACGATTCTTAAATGTTTAAGTACAACAGGATACGTGCTTTTTGAAAGTTAATGCACTGCATATCATGAGCATATCTCATGTGCATGGAGTTTATTTACTGGGCGTTAGCTCACCCCTTTATTTTTCCTACCTTGT
The DNA here is from genome assembly GCA_963692815.1 of Nyctanthes arbor-tristis. Lineage (NCBI taxonomy): Eukaryota > Viridiplantae > Streptophyta > Magnoliopsida > Lamiales > Oleaceae > Nyctanthes > Nyctanthes arbor-tristis. The sequence goes on from CAVNYN010261402.1 coordinate 28,287, forward strand.
AGGTAATGAGAGTTAGATGGTACGGGATGTTCACTTGGTAGCGGACTCAGTCACAAAATAATATTCTTTCTAGCTTGTCTAGCTATAAAAAGACTTGTTTTAAACTTTGAACTGATTTATTTTGTTCTCTTACCAGTTATCCTACTTTTAGTGGAGTTGATATACTCTACGTATTTTTGAGAAGTTACTTGTTAATCATTTTGAACTTGAATTTACTAGTCTTCTAATAATGCAAACTTTGAATTTCCTTTATGTTTAATTATGAAAGAGTTGGAAATGGGTTAATAGAGTATCTGATAGCTGTTGGTCATTGTTTTTTGAATTTATGTTGTTGTTTGAGCTTCTCCATAGGTGGGCTGTCTCATTTTACTTGGGAGATTCTGCCGAATTTTTTATAGAATTTTCCAAATGAATGAAAAAGATCTATTATTCTACATTTTTAAAGTTAAATGAGGGTTAACATTTCTAAGTTTAGTATTGCTGCATTTGGGGTGTTGCATTAATAGAACACAAAATATACTATGTAGACACACATATTACATTAATGATTAAAGAAATAAAAATCAATAAAACACATAAAATTTTCTGCAGCGAGAAATTAAGTGAGTGTTTCACAGCTATTTTTACCACCATATGCCTGCATATTCACACATTCTCACAGAGTAATCATATTCTAAATTTTAGCCACACGGCCACACTCATATGCTGGAAGAATAGTTGTACAAGTTGTCACATCTTGTTCTACATCGGAGCTTTTCATCTCTTCCCCAAGAACGAAAAGTAAACAAAATGTTCAATATCACTAACTATTTACATATTCATACATCCTCACTCATGTGATCATGGAAGAAGTAATTCAAAATTATTTATTAAATAAAAATGTTAATTTGACATCATTGTATAAATAACACTAATAAAAATAATAAAAAATTTAAAACAAAATTATTCTTTTGTAAGTATTTCTATTGATTTCATAATAAAATAGACGAAATATACAAGCATTGAAGTTAGACTATACAGATTAGAATTGCAACAGTTTACATCAAATTTTAGTTTTGACTCAACAAACGAATTTATTTACGTGGGAAACTTATATTCAAATTTGTTTGAGCAATAATTGTAGAGATATGGGAGAGTTTAATGAATTGATGTAGAGAGTTAATGAGAGGAGTTAATGTAAGTAAGACAAAGAGTTTGTGAGAGAGGGAGGAATTAATGCTTGAAGCATTTCCACTCTTATTTATAGTATTAGATTTGGCAAGTAATGATTACAAGCACTTAATACCTGACCAGTGAGAGGCTTTGCAAATGCAATTAGTTGAAGTTAAGTGCCAGTTTTGTTGACTAATTGCTAGTTAGATGATGTCATGCAAAGGAGAAAGAGCAACTTTACATTTAATGCAATTTGTACTTTCAGCCTTATGAGATGAGGTATGGAAATGGGCACGCAAGTTGCCTTCTAACTAGTATCTGAGAGTCGGTTTGGACAGATCATGAGGTCAATTAACTTGTGACCTCAACAGGTGCACTTGATGGTCCTACTGTTACCCTCTGTTGCGCCAGGTCATTAGGTCACACGTAGAAGCGGGTCAGTTGAGACCTACAATAAAATTTGTTGACTCGTTGACCTGACAACCACAACAGCCATTTGTGGTTTGAATTGTGCCTCAATAGCTAGATGTTAATGTTTTGAATGGGAGCTCTGAATACTTAATCACACCTGTCTTTCCTCTAATTTCCCTACCTCTACTATATCCACATGTGTAACAGAAATGCAATTATTTAATTTACACATATACAGCAGAGGTACCTAACCTTTGCATTCATTTGCACTTTCATCCCCAATCTTTAAATTTGCTTAGTTTCTTTTCGTTATTAGTCAAGGAATGCAACTAAGGGGAAAATATATTTAATTAGTTAATGAAAGTGACTATCAGATTGGCTATAATTGATACATTAGGAGACAAATTTGAGATATATTTGAAAATTTGAATTAGGGAAATCCAATTAGGGTTGGGTAGTGAAGATTTGACCGGAATGGGTTTCTAATCTTGTTAAAGACGAAGCCAAGAAAAATTGGCAAAAATCAAAATTCTGTAGGAAATAGAAAGAAATAAGAAATGGCAAGAATCCCAATAGTACAAGGAATAAAAGGAAAAAAGGGTAAAATTTAATCCAATTAGGGACTGAATTTTAAGGAACAATTATTTAAAATAATAATCGCAAGAATCCAAAGTTTGTAGGAATTAGAAGGATACAGGGAATGATATAATAATAACTAAAATCAAACAAAAGAAAAATGGAAATGGACCATTTGACAAAAAGAAAAAAAGAACAAATATTGATTATGATCAGTGGAAAATCTGATTGGACAATGTTTAGGCAGAAAAATGAGTAGACGACTAATTTAGAGTAATATAGATTATCTTCTCTCTATATCTTTTCCCCACATCATCTTCACTCTCAAATTTGCACTGGAGATGCTTAATAATAGACAATGTCATGAAAAGAGATACCATTGGCTTTGATAATGTCAGGCATTAAATGGGATACATATGCATCTTTTTTCTCATTTGCTACACGACGCTCTTCCGATCTTTCCCACCCATGTATTGCGAGGAGATCATCTATCAATATTCATACTTTGCTGTCAATATCAAAATTTTCAAAAATATTTTCAAATACCATGTTCTTGCTTAAGCTAGAATCTTTGATTTCTTATGGGATCATTCGTCTCCAATCATTCTGTTTTCACTCTACTAATGGCACTATATTAAATTTATTAACCAATCACCATATATTTCTCTGGTACGCAAGCATGTTCTCAATCAAAATGCAAAAATTTAGTGAAGTAGCCCTTGAAAAAAATTACGTTTGAAGATTGAACTGATCTAGACGCTCCATCGAGTAGCAGGCGAACCTGTTTTAGCAAAACTGTATCAAACACAAGCCTCAATTTTTTTTCCTTTGTCCTACTTGTTTAATTTTTTCCTGTTTATTTCCTTACTCATAATCTACACTTCTGCTAATAGAATAAACTCATGATTTATGAAATAATGTGATTGTAAAAAAGATCACAAAAAGCTACTACACATGGTAATGTACAAACTCTCCAATATAACAATAAGGGACATATGAAAGATAACTTGGTGCGAGTTCCTTTGACGAAGTTTTTGTTGGTGAAAATTGAAAATTTCACATAATAATAAAGTTGAATTCACAGTGACTTCTTATTCGTTTATAATGAAAACCCAATTATAGAAACCAATCTACCAAACTGTTGGGAATTAAGGAAAATTCCCCAATTTAATACCCGCAGAACCGTTGTTCAAGGAACTTAATTGAGACAAGGAAAAATAAGAAAAAAAAGACAAATTTACGGACTATGAAAGCTTTTCATTATATGATTAAAGTCGCTACAACTATATAGAATTTCACTCACCAACTCAGAACCCCAAGTATTATCAAGAAAGATACCCCAAGCTTTACAGCACCTAATTTTCTACTATTTGAACAACCCTAAAAGAGTTATAAGAAAAACTCATAAGATGCTAAGCTCGCCAATTTTTCTCTCAAAGACTCACGTCACTCATGTACACAAGAAGAGAAAAACCACCTTTATTTATAGGAAAAACATAGAAGATTTCATGGAAACTAATTATTTAAACTTGCACTCCAAGCCACAATTTTCCAAATTAGAAGTCTTTTACATTAGAAATTCTTGCACCACACGAGTTCCAAAGACTTCCCATATTGTAACTCTTTACCCACATGTTTTTCTCTTTCTTTATTCCTTCTAATATTTGAATTATTTTGGCAATATACCCAACACAAACCATATAAAGAATGTTGCATATACAAAGTGTCTCCCCTTTGGAAAAATTAGGGAAATAAGGTGTTTACCAAATTTCCCCCCAAGAATTAGGAGTGCAAGAGCAATTTTGGAAAACCCAGGTCTTCTACTCCCACCCACCCTACTAGTGATGGCTGATTCCGGACGGTTTGGGTCGGGGTTTGGGGCTGTTCGGGGCAACCCTGTTTAGATTCTCTCTCTCTCTCTCTCTTTTTTTTTTTTAAGGATTTGGTGATATTTTTGGGTTCCTATGCTATATACAGTTAACAATCACCCTCAAAGAATTTTTTTAAAATAAAATTTAGGGGTTTTACAAGTGTTTTTCTCTTTTGTTAATAAAAAACATTTAAACGGATCGGGGCGGATTGGGACGACCCATCACGGAGCGGCGGATCGTGCCCCAAACTGCCTCGCCAACCCACAGGGCGGTATTTTTCTGCCCCGTTCCGTTCAGCGCACCGCGGGTATCTGGGCGAGTCAGGTTAAATTGCCATCACTACACCCTACTCCACCCCAGTGTATTCTTTCTCTATCATTCTCTCCCTTTCCTGCGTGCTCTTGGCCTTGTTGGTCCGCATGCACCTCCACCGCTGTTGACTTTGTGTGACATCACCAGTGTCATCCTCATATTCTCCCTTGACCACTTCTATGCTACCCTCGTCCTTTGATCTCTCTCTCTCTCCCTCCCTCTCCCCATAGTCGTACTCTCACTCTTTCTAGTCTCTCTTCGCCACCACCAACACTGTGACCTTAACACGTACGCACATTGTCACCACTGTATCACGATTTTACTTAATGAATGAATTGGTCGTGTGATGTAATATCTTGCAAAATTTAAAAACAAAATTTAAGCAATGTGGTATTTGATTAGTATGACCCAAAAACATAATAACATAATTGTAAGATCATATTAAGTGGAAAGACTCCATGAGTAGTAAATGAATGAACCCTAAGGAACCACTTGTACACTTAGAAAATAATCACATGAAGAAAAACTAAGATACACTTGGCATAGTCGTTATTGGCAAAAGTTCCTAAGTTTACAATTGGGCTCAATTCTATTGGTTATCCCAAAAAAAATCATCTAGGGACAATTGACTTGATTTTCATAGGTGGAACTCAAGGTTTTTCCCAAAACAACTAAAAAATTCATCCATAAATAGAAAGGACCATGGAACACTAAGTAGAACTCACCAAAACACTCACTTTGCACTAGAAAAATACCCCTCTCCATATATAGGAAGAATCAAACTTAAAAAACAACTTTGATTGATGAATACTAAGATTTTGAGGGCATTTCTCAATCTAGCCAATTCAAGGAACCTTTAGAAAAATCAAGTTAAACAGGTGAGTAACTAATGCTTTGACTCCCTTTTCATTCATGAAATTTTCATAAGGTAAACATAGATTTTTTTTGATTGAAGTTCTCATGAGATGAACATAGATTTTGATGTATTGTCATTATGTAAAGAAAATGATTTATTACATTTGAATCACTAGTTAATACTCTACCGGTTTTGTTTTACTTAGTGGTATGTTATGCCGTTGTAACAAACAAATTTCGTTCGTATTAAAATTAATAATATGAAAATTCGTTACAAATTGAATTTGATAAAAATTCAAGTGGATTGACGCTCTTGTAATTTGCTAGGTTGCAAATATTCTCTGATTGACGATTCCAACTTTGAAGACAAAATGCTACGTCACTTGAACTTCGATTTGCAATTAGTTTGAGACTTGAAGTGTCTATTTTCATAGATCTCCAGATATGAACTTGAAACTTGGGGAATTTGAGACTTAAGCCTCGGAATTTGTAGATTTCCGAATTTGGATTTGATTTGATTTAAAGAAGGTTTTGATCTCCTTTGAATTTCCTGGCTTTTTGCCTTTGAATTTGCTTTAAAACTTGGCTTGGAATTTGATTTGGAATTTAAGAAGACTTTGATCTTCTTGGACATAAAGAGAATTTAATTATCTTAACTTAGAGAGAATCTGGCTCTCTTAGTTTCTCCTTGAAATGCTTTTGTAGGAAAAATGAGTTTAGAACCCCAAACTTAAGACTAATGGGGTTTATATAAACCATCATCATGGGTAGTAGAGTTGGCCTATGAAATGGGCCAAATTTTGGGTTTTTGATCATTTAATTTAATTTGGTTCACCTAAGACTTTGGACTTTTTGGCTTTAAAAATTAATTAGGTTTAACAAGTAATTAAATTTGGCCCAAATATTTTTTATTTAAAATATTTTTTTTATGTCTACAAATGCCCCCCAAGATTTATTTATTTATAACAAATAAATGGATGAATCTTGGCTTTGAAATACATTTGAATTTGAACTTGTGCCAATAATATTTCTAAGAAAATTAGTACTCTAAGAGGAGTAAAAATTTCAACTTCAATCCAAGCATGGATAGCCGAGTTTCAACCAAACTCTTTTCCCCCTCTTTTTCTTTTCTTTCTTTTTTTTCCTTCTTTTTTTCGCATGATTTTTTCCTTTTCTTTCCGACTCTTCATTTTTTCCTTTGGAACTAAATCATGCTTCCCCATTTTTTAACTATGAAATCACGTCAACCAATTTTCTTCTTTTGTTATTTTTTTCTTCTCTTTTGTTTTCATTTTTTTTCTTTTTCTTTTACAAAACTCAATCATCATTCTTTCAGAACTGACCACATTTTTTTTCTTTTAATTTCAATCAAACTCTTTATGATTTAATCAATATCCTTGTTTGAAAAAAAACAATTTTTTTCCATTCTTGGCCGGGAAACCACATCCTGATTTCAACCACCTTTTTTTTTTTTTTTAAACCAAAAGACTTTTAATTGGATAAAGAGATCAACGTAATTCAAAATTCTTTAATGAAGAGTCCTACTTCAAACCTAAGAGCTAAACTACTCAAGCACTATATAAGACATTTCAAAGCTGGTATTTTCATTCACCAACTTGCCTTCTATTCGCCAAGAAACGAAGTGAACTTTCAAGGCAAAATTTTGTCTCTTTTTCCACGAAGCTTGTTCTACTAAGCTTTATTTTTTTTAGCTTAACTCTGTTCCTCCATTCTTCTTCCTAAAACATTAGTAGGCAAACGAATTTCCTTTTTTTTTTTAAATGATCACATGCATACAAGTTAAGATTTAGTAAATCTTTTCCCTTTCTCATTTTTCTCTTACTTCCTAGGGACATTCATTGCCTTTTTTTTTTCATTTGGGACGTCAATTGCCCATGCTTTTCTTTTTCTTTTTTTTCCCCAGAGACAGGGACAGGAAAAATTTTGTTTTTTTTTTTTCTTTTTTTCTTTCTTCTTTACTTTTCAAAGACATTGCCAATAGCATACAAGTTTATTTTTTCCTTCTTTTTTCCTTAAGGATGTCAAACACCCCTTTTGTCTCTCTTTTTTTTTTTTATAAGGATTTAGACCTTCAAAATCTAAGACTATGTCAAGATTAAGGTTTAAATCCTTTCCTTTTTTTTTTCCACTTGACCTGAATGATTAAAGAAGTTGTTGGTGTAATATCGAGATTTATATCTTTCAAAGTCTACGACTTATGTCAAAGACTAAGGTTTAAATCTCTTAAAACTTAAGAAATTAATTTGGTAATTAAGGATCATTCCTTTTGATGTTTGAGACATTGTGTCAAACAAAGGTTTGAACCTTGTAAATTTGAGACATCTTTGATAATTAAAGACTAGTCCTTCTAAAGTCCAAGATATTTAATGTCAAGGACAAAGGTCTAGACTTTTTCCAATTGAATTTTCTTTTGAAGTTTAGGCTTTAAACAATCCTTTTTGACAAGATTAGATAACTAATCCCAATTTAATTTAATTTGACTTGACTTTTTTTTTTCAAAACTTGATTTATGTTGAAAAATTTTTTTTGATTGATGTTTGATCATGATAATTTTTTCCTTTTCAGGAATGTCTCAATCAAGCAAGGCCTATAGCAACATGCCTGAAATTGAGGAAGTTATAAATTAGGGTAGAACATACCTTTCTTTCAAAGGTACAGACGTAAAATATCTTAACCATGAGCAGAGAGACAGAGGACAAGGCTCAAGAGTTGAATCTTCCTGTTGAGGTTCTTGTAGAGGCCTCTTGTAGAAGACCAGTAACTTTTACAAATGAGGGAGGCTCGAAAAAACTTAAAATCTCCCTTGGCCAAATAACCATTGCTTTTACCCCAAAACCAATAAGAAAAACTATCTGTACCAGTTTTCAAAGTACAGATAATTCCAGAAGACAACAGTTCTGAGGATCAGGTACATTTTTATTATTTATTTTATTTATTTATGTTTTTGTTTAACTTTTATATCAAAAATTTTTTGTATGGTACATGACGTACCAAATTTGTCATTTCAGGTCCTTATTTCTTTAATTCGCAAAAGCAAGCAAATACGGAAACTTAAGGAAATTCCAGACGCTCAAAACTTTAAAAAGGTCAACCATGGCACTTCAAAGATTAATTTAAGTCTTTATGATATGCCATCAGGAGATGAACAATTTAACATATTACCTCGAGCAAGGAATTTAGGTATTTCTTCACTACAATGCAATGAACTTTCATTGCCTTTTCTTAGTGTGCCTTTTTTTCTTTCTTTTTTTTTCTTGAATGATTTTTTTGGTAGCTTTTCCAACATTTCCTGGTGATTTAGGACTTCATGAGGAAAAGGCATCTTCAAAAGATCGAGCAGATGTCCCTAAAATAATTGATGCACTTGAACGAATTGAAGGGATAAACCTCTTTAAGGTTTTACTTTGCGATTATCCAAGCAGCATTGAAGGAGGCATTCTATCCCTTAACCCAGATGCTAAGAATATTACTAATGGTGAGGCTGAAGTGAACTCTGGAAATTTAGGAGTTAACACCCTTCAAGCACCTCAAGAGACTTTAGTGACGTCCATTTCAAAGAACACAACTATGGTTTCTTTTTTTACCTTCAATCACTAGTGATGTTGTGCCAGTGAGTTCCTCCATTTCTAACCTTCCATCAGAGGTAGCCAAGGACAATCTTTTTTTTGAAAGAGGCATTTCGAGAAGCTTCAATCTTTTACATTTAGAATAAGCTCAAAGAAGCTTTGAAGGATGATTTGTATAGGCTTCCCGCTTGGTGGAATGATAATGCTTAAGCTATTGCTAAAGTCATTTCTGGTTCATTCGACAGTGATCCACAACCCTTCCTTAATCATGTAGGTGGTTTATGCAGAGGCTTGATACTCATATATCCAAAAGATAACAAATGATAGGAAGTCTTCTAGCAGTAGAAAAGGCAAAGCAAGTGAAGGAATTGGAAGATCGATTAGAAGCAAAACAAATAATTGCTTATACTTTGAATGCCAAGATTGATCAGCTCTATAGAGAACTCCTAATCAATTCTAAAGAGCTTGGGAAAAATTGACGATGCATTAGCTTCTTTAAGGCAAAGGCCAACCAGGAATGCCAATGAAGAGGAGGCAATTGAGGAGGGGCAAAATGTCCTTGCAGAAGAATTCTTAGGCTTGGCAGCAAAAATTTGATTCTTTGTACTTGCATTTTTTTTCATTTACATTTTTATTTTAATTTTGAACATGTGAAACTTGAATTACTTTTCGTTACAGCATCAATGAAATTCATTCTCTTATTTCACACTGTACAACAAGTAGTTAGAGAGCAAACTTTTTTTTAATTATATTTTGACTGAACTTGGATTAAGAAGTCTTTTTTAACCAAGCTGCCTACGTACCCTTGAAAGGGATCAAGTCAAAATGTTGTTCATTATGAGACTTTTTTTTTGTCTCGTATGAGTTTGGTTTTTTTTTCCACATTGAACTTGAGATTTTTTTAAGCCGTTCTCTTGTTTTCCGTTCTTTCTTCCCTTGTATCTCTTCTGTCTCTAGTCCTTTTCTCCTACAATTCTGTCCTAAGGCCTCCATTATTATTTCTCATTTTTCCCTTATTTGTTTATTGCCTTCCATCATTGCTGATATATTTTCAACATGGAAAATGCTATTGGTACAACCAAAATATACAACAAATTGTACAAACAAAAATGTGGCTCATATGATGACCATTGATGAAAAACTGATGTGATGCATGAGTTAACAAGATCCTGCCAAATGTATTTGTACAATTTGTTGTCTATTTTTGTAGTACATGTAGCATTGCTCTTTCAACATTTTTTCATCGTTATACTAATACAAGCAATTGCTTTCAGAGATTGATCGAGTAGACATGAATCCTAACAGCAAAGGTTATTGAGGTGAAAAGAATTTTGGAGTGCGGCAGGGGGAAAAAAAAAAAGAAAAAGAAAAAGAAAAAAAAAAAGTTAAGGTTGGAAAAAGCCATTAAAGGAATCCTGAGGTAGTAATAATGTTTATGATGTAAGTACTGGCCCCCGTTGGCATTCTATTTCTATTTCAATGAGAAGTGCTATTGGTACAACCAGCAAGGTATACAAAATTCGTACACACCCCTCCAAAAGTTGTCCTCATAAGGAAGATGAGGCCCAGGACATTTCAGTAATACAAGGGAGGTGCGTACAAATTTTGCACATAAAGTATGTACAAATAGCATTTCTCATTTCAAATAGAATAAGTAGAAATAAGTGGCGGATATTTGTGTAGTACATGCAGGTTCCATGAAACATGTGGATACAATTTGTTTTGACCAATTTCTACTTTGAAATAGAAATACTAGGAGGAGCATAATGAATAAATTAATAAATTGAATTTTGTCATTTCTTGTAGACAATAAATAGGTTCAATAGACTCAATACTACTAAAGATGTTTAAAAACTAGTCGGTACAGAACTGCAGAGAACCACTTAAAGTCTGTCCTGATCACCCCATTCATTCATCAAGGGTGTTGAAACTGTCCTTGGTAGAGACATCTGAACGTAACCAGTTATTACCAATACTAATTGATCATCAACAAGAAATGAGAAAAACAAAAATTTTAAAAAATCAGCAGATGTTCCTAGAATTATGGCTAGAAATATGAAAATCAAGTCTAAACAGCGTGTATTGGCTTAATGAAATTTCCTCTTTCTACTAAATCAGAAAGCATTTAAGGGAAAAATGATGGTTAAGGTCTACTGCGAAATATACATCACCAAATACTAATAATAGCAACTCTTTAGAAACAGGTTAACAATAGTTAACACCAGCTTCATAAAGAACCTCATTTTCTGATAATACAATGGTAAGCAAATCTAACATTCACAGAAAGTTTATGTATAGTAGAGCATCAACAGGAAACTCAATTTCTACAGCCTAAATGGAAATTTAAAAAATAAAAATAAAAATAAGGCACTTTCTAAAGAATGGACAATTTATTTAGAGTTTACCAAGTTTTAGCCTACTTTTATTCTATTCATTACACTTCAAAATGTTGACACAATTTTAGGGCTTCCTTTAGTTTTTTTTCCATTCTTTACTTCCGTATCTTAATTGGGTTCATTGAAACATATTTAAAGCAGGCTTTTGCATTTGTCAATTGTCATGGACAATTTAGTATGTATTGAAGAAACATATTTCTTCCCTAATTTTTTGCTTCTCTCAATGTGATGCCTCATCACTCTTCTCTTCTTCCCATCCATCTACAATCTACGTCAGTTTTGGGATCAGAGCCCAGCTACCAGAGGCCACCAAACCAAACCCTAATGTCCAAAAGATCCAAAAATAATCCACAGCACTAGAAAAAGACTCTGGACAAGTGCTGTGGATTACTTTTGATCCACTAGTAACCTAGGAAAATTAATAACAGCAAACAACAAGTGTTGTTCACAAAAAAATTAGGAATATCAACATAAAAGGAGCAGCCAATTTTGTTATACACGATCAAGATTGGAGGGTAAACAACATTTAACCTAGGAAATGGTAGTTATTATTACTTCAAGTGGCCAAATATTAGAAAAAATAATAATGTAAGAAGCATTTACTGCACAACGTACAACTACGATCTCCCATTGGAAGGAACAGAAAAATAAGGAACTACAAAGAAACATAATCCACCAATATGTTGAAGTACAGAGACTACCTGTTTTTGCTTTAGCTAAGGATGGTTGTACAACAGCATGCATTGTAATAACACCTTTAGGTAGCTCCCCGAAAGGCATATTGCATTGACCAACAGTCTTGCTGTTTTCCAAAATTTTCCCAGCACAAATCAATTTCACATCATTTGCTGACTTTGGTGCAGTTTTCTTATCTAAAACAAAAGGAACAATATCCAGTCAATTCAACAGATCAAAGTGTAAGGAAGCTGATAAAGAGCAGATTAACATGTAACTACATAACCCAACTTGTAATAAGTAACCATTGCAGTTTTATTGAAGTGCACTTTACTCTTAGACAACCTAAAATAACCACCACAAAGAACCCTTCTACTCCACCAAAATTAATCATTTTTTCTCAACTAAACGTGGCACTTTTAATTCAAATCAACCTAAGAACAACATATTGAATTTCATATTCGATGAGAAGCTCGATTTCTCCAAAATTGAGTAAGAACTGAAAAACAGAAAAATGAAAATATAATACGTGCACTATCAAAACAACCTTTGGGCCACTCGGTGACAACCCTTTCCTTGAGCATGGCGACGGTGGCGGCCGGCGAATATCGAAAGGGACCAATATCTGATCCATCGTACAATCTGAATTTGAGCTCCACCAAGTCCTCTTCCGGCATTTGTTTTACTTTTTCCACAAAATTTCTGGAAATATTTCCAAGCAAATACCTTCCCTTGCCAAGAATCCTTCAAAGAAAGCCTCAATCAATTACTAAAGAACCCTTCTGCAAAATCCCACTTAAAATCACAGTATCCCTATTATTTTTATGGAAAAAAAAAAAGAAATTACTAATAAAAGAAGTATAATAATTTTTTGTTTACTGATGATTTTGCAGAGCATGAATAATATAATATTATAATATAAAATTGAATTTGAAAATTGAGGAACCCTCGACCCGATCTTGAGTCTTAACGCGTTTGCTCACCGTATTGTGCGTATTTGTTCCCAGTGCTCTTCCTTTTGTCCACCACTCCCCGCCCCCTTTATTTTTCTTTTCGTGTCTTCTTTTTCATTTTTGTTGGAAAGTAGAGAAAATAGAAAATTGCATTAGTCCTAAATCTATTGCCTTAATATCAAGTTAGTCAAAACTATTTTCGAAAATTTCCGTCAACTCTGAAAGTCCTCTTTTGCATTTTACCTGTTATACTATGATGGAGTGTGTTTAATAGTGCTAGTGATGCACAAACCAAATCATTTAATCGGCTCAATGAAATGTGAAACTGGACCCCAAAAAAATGTTGCACAAGGAGATAAAATTTTACTAGTAGTTAATATTTTTGTATAATAACAAGAAATGCTTGTACACAAACAAAATACAGTAGAAATCAGAAACTCTCTAACTTGTTAACATCAGTATATAATAATGGGTGCCTGAGAAAGATTGAAATTTGAACTATTAACAGTAAAAATGAAATATTAAGTACATGAAACTAAAAAGAGATCACCAACTACAGATTGTTATGGACCAACCAAAAAACATACATCATGATCACTTATGTCTTACAAAACTAGATTCAAACATTGTAATAATCATCAAAAATCAAGAAATTAAGGAAAAAGAATGTAAACAAAAGAAAAGAACACATAGCCTCTACAGCTATAAAAATCAGCTCATATTTCCAGTTCAAATCATATCCCACGAAGCAAAAGGGCTTCTTCATTTTCACTCTCTCTCCAGGGAGTTTTTCTTCATTACAGAGGGCAACTGACATTGCCATTACTATATAGTTACACTCTCTTTCTTCCCATTGGAGCTGCATTTCCATCAAATAGTTCATCTATATATGTCTCGATATCTTCCGGCTGGAACTTTACGTACTTCTCCGTTTGTCGTCCCGGAGTAAAAATCGAACTGTACCGGCCTAAAAACGACCTGTAGGCCGGTATCACCATGTTGGATATTGAAACCCTGAGCTCTGATTGAAGCTGTTCATCACTTACAACCCAAGAAGTTTGTGTCTTGTGAATTTCGTCAAACATTTTGTTGAAACTATTGAATTTCTCCTTGAGAACTGGCTTCACTACCTTCCCATGAACAGTCAATCCTTCTGGATGTAAACAACTCAACAATTTCCCCCATGTTTCTCTCTGATAACACTTGTGATATTGCCTGAGGTCCGATGATCGTCTTCTATACCACGTATCACCCATTAGACTGTGTATTTCTGATGATCCTTTTATCTTTTGCAATATGTACCTTCCATTGTTCATCATGAAAATTGAGCTCAAAGAAGGGTCTCTGTAAAGCTTTGATTTACCTTCAAGATTTGCATCCAATAAGTCCATCACTTTCATCATTTGCAGTTGGAATGGCGATTGTTTTGCTGCTTGATCATTGTTAGAGTTGTGGGATTGGGCTTCTGGATTGTATTCGAATTCCGATCCTGTTTCAGACTCCACTCTCTCGATCTTTTGATGTTCTCGGAAAATTTGCTCTAAAGAATCCTTGTATTCGCACGCGTACTTGAGATAATTCATGGTGTAACGAGTTAATGGATGAACTGCACCACCCGGTACTGGGGTCTTACTTGCATCGGACTTAATCGAGTTTTCAAGTTCCCCAAAAATGGAAATCATAGAGTCTGCAAACCAGCTCCTAATCAAGGATGCCTCTGCTTTTAGCTCTTTAACAGTCTCCGCTGTCAATAAACTATCCATCATAGGAAGAACATCCCTCAAAACCTCGTAGATGTCAAGAAACTTGAACAACTTTTCAGCGGCACGCTTGGACATTGAAACGGCTTTGGAGAAATTAAGGAGCTGCAGAACCATGTTTCTTGACAAACTGCTAACAAGGCTCTCTGACATTGATGGATAGTCCCAAAAAATGGCTTCTGACAGTTTCCGTTCGCTAGGAAAAAGCACATCCGCGCATTGCCGGAAAATCCTGAGCCAGGCCACGATCTCCCTCTCTAATGATTCCCATTGCATTTTCTGCACATCATCAATGCTGTATTTTTCAAATCCTTGCTTATGCAAACTTTCTTCCAATGCATTTCTTCTTGCTACAAAGTACACCAACCGGCATTCGGATTCATAGCCTCCTAGGATCATCATACTGGATAATCTAATCAAGTTCGATAAATTTTCTTCTGTGTGCCCTGAAGAATTAGTCTCCTCCGCAGGGGCAGGTTCTGGTGCTTCTTGATTCGTGTTGGATGATGCAGATTGCGCTGGCTTTGTACCATTGTTGTTAGGATCCGAATCAGTAAGTTTACTGTGATCTTCAAGGAGTGTTTTGAATTCTTCCTCAACATACGACATTGCACGTTGGAGAACCCCATCAATTCGATTGATTGTATAAGCATATTTATACTCTGACGAAAATGCAGTAAGTGCAGATGACAACCTGCAAACCCTGTTCACAGAATCCAGAAAAGAGGCTGCATCTTCCTCTGAAAGTTGGTTCCATTTCACAGGGGAATCGCCGGAATCATAATCCTCAATCTTGGCTTCAACAAGAACTGCAAATTGTTCGACAGAAATAGGCACATCAGGAGGACTCGAATGATCCTGCTTGGAGCTTGACAAATTGGAGATATATTGATCAATGTCTTCGCAAACTTTATTAAGATCGGGAGGCAAATGAGAAGGATCCTCCTTGTTCACCTCACATGGCACTTCTCCCTCGTTGATTTCGGTCTCCGTTTCGGCCTCATTGGCCGCAACATCATTTTCTTGTTTGGCTTCCTCCCCACCAACAGTTTCTTGCATGGCTTCAGCATCGCCCTCTGGCGCAGGAGGTGGTGGTTCGGGAGCTTCCGTAGCGGCGACATCATTGTTTTGGGGGGCGTTTGGATCGGAATCGGGGTCGGTTTTTTCATCTTTATCACTGTTTCTTGACACAAAACTGTTGGATTTCTGAGGGACATTGGATTTCTCATTGTCTTTGTCCATGGAAGTGTGTTATTGAGGTGTGTAAATCTTAATAGAGAAAGAGAATGGCATGAAGAGATGGAAGAGAGGAGGAAGAGAAAATAATAACAAGTGATGAAAAAAAGGGAAACATGCAAAAGGATGATACAGGAGAAAAATAACCTATTGTTAGAGCATTTTTCAAGGGGGTTTCTCTATTAGATAAAGTTGAAATGGTCCTTATGGTTATGTGCGGACACAAAGAGTGGAACTTCTCTTGGGTGGGAGAAGACTCCGTTGATCTGTTATTCCCTCCTTTGACATATAAAAGAAAGGAATTTATAAAATTTTCTTTTTCATTTTCTATAAACTAAAAAGAAATATTTGACCATCTCATTCTTAGAACATTATTATTTTTATTATATTATTATATGATAACACCAAAGGGGACTAAATGGTGGCAGCCATGTTCTTTGGTCATTGTCGCGTTTGGGGGTGGGGGGGTGGGGTGGGGTGGATTTGTTTTCCATACATATTTTAACAAATTGAGAATGGTTCAATAGTTAGGTTCACAAGGCCTGCAATTGTATTTGCAATTAGTACGTTAAACATCAACATCGATAGTCGGCGCTAAATTGAGACCATTTAACCCATTATTTTAATGATATGATGAAACTTGTAAGCTCTCAAGTCTCAACCCAATTATAACTAGTAATTTGTATATTATTAAAATCTTAATTAGCCAATAAATAAATGTGGAAATTACAATATCTCGTTGACCTGAAAGTACCATACTCCTTACGCTCAAACGTTAACTGCCCTACAAGAAATTATAGAATTGTTTAGGAGACTATTAGCAGCTATACTGCAGCGCAAGGAAAGCATCAAGATTGCATACCCTCATCAAATATTAAGATAACATAAGAGGACACAAAGGAAAGGGTAGACATTTCTCCTTCTTGTAACTTGTAAACTACATTTGTGTTCCTTGATCTTTGTTAACTTGAACCAAATAGCATAACAATAAATCAATGGGCTAATGATCAATTCCATTTCTTATCTTCCATAATACACAGAAACTTATCCCACCTCCAAGACTCCACGTAATCCAATATAACTTGCAAAAAGATAAAATTAAAAAAAATAAAATAAAATCACAAGTTACAAACATCTACAACACACAATACCTAATTATGTGTGTATCAGAGTACTCTTAAGAGAAGTTAATCAACTAAGAAAAGAGAGAAGGAAGCTCAATAAGTTTCGTTCTAGATTCTCGACACTTGCAACTGTCATGCAACAAATTGACCATAGATTCTACTGCTGCGTGGTGGCAGGTGAGGGCAACGATGATTGCTGCCCGTATACACCACCTTCAGTTGGATACATCATATATGCAGTCGGTGGATGAACTCCAAAAGGAGAGACCCCATTCATAGTATGCCCAACTGGAGTATAACCAGGTACAGGTGCAGGGTGGTGGCCTGTGTCATACCCATAGGGCATACCAGGAACAGGCGCAGCAGTTGGCATATATTGGGGAATTGGGTAAGGCTGCATGGGCGGTAGTGGTGCTAGTGGAGGTGGGGATGTCGGAAGAGGAGGAGGAGACTCATCAGGGTTTGAGTCCTGGGTAACTACTGGCAAATTGTGCAGTGTAGAGGCATGGTGTGAATAGGGAGGAACAGGTGCCTGAGGATTCTGAGGAACGTAAGAAGAGTGTTCATTTTCAATCTTAGCCCGCTTTTCTACAGAATAATCACCAGACGCTTCTTTTCTTTGATTTCCTATGACACCCTCTGACGCCAGGGAAGAGAGCACATATGTCAGCATCTCAGCAGAGGATGTTGACGCAGTAAGCTTTGCCGCCACAGCAGCCGCCGCAGATTTAGGATCTTCTTCAATTTGGCCAGGTTTTTCAGTGAAAGGCACCGACCTAGTGTACATTATTGGAGCTGATTGTTCTCTACTTCCTGGTATAATGGTGTGAGATGTTGGACTGGTTTGAGTTTCCTTCTGACTCTGCTCAGCTAGAATTAAACCATCACCTTTGCCGTCAGCTGCTGGCTGGTAAAGACTGCTGGCCTGTTCCGATTGTGCTTGTGCAGCCTAAAGACAATGCATACGCATCCTTAAATATAGTAGAAAACAAATCCCAACTGGCAGATGAAAACTAACATCAATGTGCATTCCACTTATTTTGAGCTGGTAAAACACTTGTTTTGTGTTGATGAAACATTGACATTTGTAGTACGGGGCAATCATAGGTCTTAACTAAATCCTGATTTTTGCTCACTGTTAGTTTGGCCCCACCACCAACCCAAAAGATAAATACATGCTTTAATAATAATTATTGTAACTACAATAGTAGCAGTAGTAAAATAAACTAAAAATAAAAATGGACGAACTATTGTAATCTTGGTGACCCAGTTCTACAGATCCACTTCTGTAATCAAAGATCATGAGGGTAATCATAAGCCACTATATCATTGGGAAATATCAGTCTCTTATCAACTAAGCAAAATAATCATGAGCCCATACAAAATCATCAAGGAAGTCTAGTTCCTTATAAACTAAAGCAAGATTTACCACCATGATAAGAAAAAGGAGTCCTCAGTCCCTCCCTTCTCTTTTATCTTCTTTTTAAGATTTTCACAAGTAATTCCTTCTTTCCCCCTCTTTTAGGAGTCTGTTTTACTAGTGGATGGAGTTTCTACGCTACATGTGCAAAAATACCAACATTCAACAAAGGTAGATTACTTGAAAGCGATACAACATAACCAGTCACAAGGCAGCTCAAGTTAAAAGGAAATTAGCAAAGCACTAAATCAGTTACCTGGAGTTGATTGCGGACTTGATCCAACTTATATTCCTAAGAACAAAAATTACAGCTGCCATTAGTTAGAAAAAATTTAATGTTGAAATATTGCAGCAAAAATCAAACAGTTCTTTCAAAGATAAATAAATAAATAAACAAACAGTTCTGAAGCTGTTGCATGTGTTTATCACAAGGGCACTCTACCTGCTCCTGCAGAGCTTCTCGCAAAAGAGATACAAGCTTTGCTCTTGAAGATTCAATAACTTCTAGCTGTTCAATATAGTCCCTCAATATTGCATGCTTCCCCTTCAGCTCCTCACTGATGCCAGATTGGTTCAGGTGGTCTATTTATATTTACAATGGAAAGAAAAATGACCCAGAGGACACAGAATAAATACAACTATCAACAATAATCAGATAGAAGTAATACAAGCATAGACGGTCAGATACAAGGAATTCTGTGAAGAGGCTAACGCCCAAAAAAAAAAAAATGGAAAGAAAAGAAAAGAAAGGGAAAAAAGGAAAAAGAAAACGCAGCCATGATATATTGTTAAACAAAAACACTAAAGACAACGATAACAGATTTCAATGAATAGGACAGTTACTTGACAGTTGGAAATACACCATTAAGATTTATTATTTATGAACTTCTAGCCTGTCAAAGTTTAGATAAACCGACAGTCATGCCTGTTGTCCCATGTGGATGGCTTCAATAATATATATATATATATATATCTCCTCGGCATATATGACAAAAACCCAAAATAAATTTCCGATTCTTTGAAGTGCACGCCTTAATTCATGTTCAATCTCTCTTCTATATAAATTCAGTTATTTAAGGCCCTGACCAATTATAAGCATGGGAAACTATAGGCGTCTAACCTGCTTCAGTACTATCTAAATCATAAAATTAAGACCAGGAAGATACAAAAAGTAAGCAACTGCTGCAGGCATATGCATAAATCTCGCACGAGTTAGATTAGATAATAATATAACAAATTGGCATGGGAACATAAACAAGTAATGCAGCAAAGATACATAATGAAAGCAGGAAAAATTATACCTGATCTGTAGTCATTTCCAATATCCTTTATTATTTTCTCAATAGAGCTGGTCGCATCTCTACAGCTGTTCAATATCACATCTTCATCCAATTGACCACCATACAAAACTTGATAACCTGAAAGTATCTTATCCACTGTGTTACCAGAAGGTTTCTGGTTGCAGAGGAATGGAAACAATAATCAGTGGACAACATTTATGACAGCACAAAAGATGCACATTAAAACATTCAGCAAGAGATACATTACCAGTTTGAACCCAATATCCTTCCCATTTTGATTCTCATTGTTGAGTTGTTTCTTCACAAGCTCTTCCTTAAGAATTTGTCCTCTGGAGCCGAAAACTTTCCTCTCCTCCCAAATACCAATCTGTATGTAATTGGAGAAAATGATAAAAATGTATCAATCTGCAAAAACACTATATTTGCATAAATTAGAAAAGACAAGATCTCCCCTTTTCTATTACAGACAAAAAGTTGATACTATTGCTCAATCTTATATCATCAAGATGGTAAGATATATTACAACGAAAAGCTTTGATATATTCAACAAGTTAGCCAAAGAAAGGGGAAAAGAAAGTAAATGGCTACCATTCATATCAAATGAACTGCTTGCTGTGACTCAACTGTTATAAGAGTAATAATTTGGTGATTTTTTATGTTTATCCATGATCTTAAATTGTTTAATTTTACCCTGAACTCAAGGTGACCAATAGAAACAAGGAAGACCATAAGCAACAAATCATCACCTAGCCATTCTGATGAAATCAGGCAGCCTCTTTCCTAACCCCACCCCAACCACAACAATCTATTGCAAAGGATAGGAGTGAAAAGAACAGCATCACATATCCACCAAAATGCAAGAAACCCAGGAAAAAGGAAATAAGAAACAGAATGAGAAGGAAAATGCCACCATCACTTTCCAAAATCCATTAGGTCAAAACTAAAAACTTTAAAAACTAAATAACAACTAAATCCCAATAAGCATGTTTCATGGCTTATAAGATGGTAAGACTAGGCACCAGCTTATAAACCCAAAAATGCACACCCAAAATTCAACCAACAGATTTATCATATTAACTCCATAAAGTCAAAACCCATCCTGACAACTATACCAAAATGGAGGCACATAAAGAACATTCCTCCAAACCCTCAAATTGACTTGGCTTATAAACAAGTTAGCTCCAAAACGTACACACTTCACTCTACTTTAAAAGTATCATCATTTTTAATCCCCACAGGATCATGCTATATAACCATCTCGCTGAACTGCCAAGTTGCAACCAAAAAAGGAAGTAAAATTCCACAGCCTCCAATAGCACTGAAACCCCAAGATAACCATCGGCATCAATCCTTAAGAATTGACTGAAGAAATGAAAGAGCCAAATAATAAAATCAAAAGGGATCACCTGGCAAAGGTTGTGGGTATCATCTACTTTGGCAATAAAAAATTTAGGGTCGATTTTCTGAAAGTTAGGGACATATTTGTAGTGCTGGCATTTTCTCTTTTAGACATGCTTGGTGTTGGGGAGACAAAAAAAGCGAATTGTTGTTAGTGGATTTCCATGGAGAAGAATAAAAGGGGATGAGATCATGGGGCTGGGATTACATTTTGTATGTATTTTCTCCTTTTCTGTTATCAATCTAGTAGGAATCTTCAGATAAGATGCAGTCAGAACAATATCATAAATTCAGGTAGTGAATTACTTTGGAATAGATGAAAATGAAAGGAGTAACATCTAAGAAGTTTTATGTAAAAAATCCAATTTAAAAAGCCTCTAAATTTTATTTAACAAAAAAATTACACTCATATTAGTCAACAAAATTAACCCAAAAAAACCCCAGGAGACCCAAAAGGAAATATCATAATAACTTCTTTGTTCATGTTTCAGGCCAAGGACCTTCCAAGAGTGAAAACAAGAACTAATACTGTCTCAACCACAAAATATATTAAAAAAAGAAAAAGAAAAAGAAAACACAAAGTCAGATGAACCCACCAGCCGCAATGCAGCATTCTTTCCGAACTGATCTCCATGTTCAATCACATAACGAAGAGCGTCAGGAAGAACCTTCCAAAATTCTGTAACAAACTCCGCACCTTTCCGCCTGCTATTCTGAATGATGTCATTTGCAAGATACAGAAAAGCAAGTCGCCGCTCATTAGGAGAGCAATGGAATTGCCTGTCCCAAGTTTCAACAACTTGTTTTGCATTATTCATGTGAAAAATGCACCAATGTGAAAGAGCTTCATCACATCAAGGATGACATAAATCTCATTTACTTGGATAAGAAGAAATAGAAAATGCCAAAAAAAAAAAAAATGTACGTTACATGCAATGCAATCAGCTAATAAAGAATGTGAAGAGGAATTTGCCCAAGTACAATAATCAGGAGGATACTCTCAATACTCTGCTGCGAACTGTTGAGCTTCATCAGCTTATCAATCAAAATCTGTGTATTAAAACTGCTCCCCATGTTTTCTTGCGCAAAGTCTGCCAGGCTAGTAGTATCTAGGCAGACTACTCAAACTAAAGTTCCTACACCAGAAGAGACCAAGGAAGAAAACTACAAATTAGTGTTATGATCTCACACGCCAGACAGAACTGAGACAGGTTTTTAATTTGCAAGAGTAACAAGAAGACTGAGATTACGAACATGAATATATGCATGAGCAAGCCTTTCTTGGGTTTCATTGTCTATAGATGCTAAGGGCTCGTTCTTTGTACCTAAATTTTTAGCTTTTTGGTTGGAGCCTGGAGGGAGATTATTGTTTGAAATGTGTGGTGAAAAAGTGGAGAGAGAGTATAGGGAAATGTGAAAAATTATTATGCATGTGAATGTGTGATTGGTATGTTTGATTTGTTGAAAATTTTAGTTGTAGAGAACAAGCCCTAAGAGTGTAATTTTCAAGATTCTAAAGAAAACTATACCAGTAGATAATTATGAAGACATGCCAACGAACTGCTAGATCAAAGAATTTTCCTAGCAAATAGTAAGGGCGATGCACAGAGAACTAATTTTAACAGGTAGCACACCAGATAACTTGATCTTCCACCTACTTCAAACATAGAGGCACACATTTTCTACGGAGATGAACCAGATAACTAAAGCCTAGATTTTCAATTTAGACTACGTCCTAATTACAGTGTTTAAGATACATCTTCCTTTCCAGCACAAAAAAGACTCCAATATAAGTGTTTTAGTCAACAAGGCATGAAAAACCTTCCTTGACTTAATAAGGTACGGATACAGATGGGGTACATGAGGTCTTCTGGAGAATTTGACACATCCGGCCAGTGGCCATAACGAAAACACCAATAATAAGCAGAAACCCCATTCATTAATGCATATAACTTGTTAGTTACAGGAAATAGCTTCTGAAATTACAACTATTCCTCTTCCAACCAAAGCAACCATTCTTTTAAAAAATAAAATAAAACAAAAGAGCATAACTGCCTGTAATAACTAAAACAACAATATACACGAAGACAGAGGAACCCTAAATTGAGACAAACAACAAGAACAGTTCAAAATTAAAAACAAAAAAAATAAATAAAACGAACCTCCTTACGAAGAATGCGTTACCTTATGGCAAAGAGTGCTCAATTTTCTCATGAACGGAACCCTTATTCAGAATTCCAGGAAAAGGGTAGGGATTATATTTAATTCATCAAAAACTTGACAATAAAGCAATTGAAGAAATATATTTTTGCCCTTCTTGGGTTCTGTTTGATTTTCTTTTAGCGCTAAGTTACAGAATTGAAGTGAAAATATATGCAATTTTAGAAGTACGGAATTGGTAGAAAAAGATATTTTTGTTAAAAAAGGAGGAAATTTTTTTATGAGTTGGGTGAGAGTTCAGGCATGGCTTACAGGCGTCAAACGTTTTTTTCTTTTTCTTTCTTTCCCCATTTTTTTTTTTTTTGGGGGTGGGGTTGGGGTTGTGGGGGCGGAGTTTCGCCTAACACCGTCACTGCCCCTTTGTTCTGTACTTTCGGGTTACGTAACACTGGCTACCGCAAGATTTTTTTGACAAAAGCAAAGTCACTACACAATGCTTACCAGTTGTGTTACTTCTTGTCACATTTTCACAATGGTTTGTTTGTCAACAAATTAAAATTTTCTATAACATTTCAAAATCCAATTATAAGCAAGTCATGAAATCACAAGTAGTTTCATGCATGTAACTGTTTTTTTATTTGTAGTCAAGCTCTCTTAGAGCATCTATATACTATAATTGTGGTACTAAATTTAATTAGTAACATAACTATTAAAGTAGATTTTAAGTAATTGTTAACTGGGATCTTTAGATCTCATATCGCCGTTTGATGTGTGTGTTTTAACTTATATACTGATTCCACATACCACAAAATTCCCAAGAATTTGTCATATGTGTTCGTTGCGGTTGGGGTGTGTGTGTTGAGTTGTCATAAAAAAAATCCAATTTGTGAGACTAGGGGTGTTGGGGGTCTGGTGCTGCGGGGTCGTGGGCCATGGTGTTTGGGTTCGTGGTGGTCCAGACTGGATTTTCAGATCTCACATAGCCGCTTGATGTGTGTATGCTCCAACTTATATACTGATTCCATGTACCATAAAATTGCCATTGTTTTGTGGTATGGTGTGTTGGTTGCGGTTAGTGTGTGTATTTGAGATGTCAAAAAAAAAAAAAAAAAAAACAAATTTGGTGAGATTGGAGGTGTTGGGGGTCTGGTGCTGCGGGGTCGTGGGTCATGGTGATGCGGGTTCGTGGTGGTTCAGACTAGATCTTCGGATCCCACATCGCTGCTTGATGTGTGTGTGCTCCAGCTTATATACTGATTACACGCACCACAAAATTGCCATGATTTTGTGTTATGATGTGTTGGTTGCGGTTGGTGTTTGTGTGTTTAATTGTTAAAAAAAAAAGGAATTGTCAACTGACATGACATTATTTTAAATTTAACTACTAATTAGTACCACATTAGAGGTGTTAACTAAACAACAACTCAATTGAGCCACACTAACGTTTAGTTGTTAAAAATAGTTGTTAGAAATATTGCTAATGTTTAACGTTAAAAAGATTCTTTTAATAATTTTATTACTAACACAACTAACATGGCAATAATTTTGAATTATTAACTAGTAACATAATGGTACTAAAAAGGTCTTTTAACACAACCAATGGGATACTCTTAGCCCTATATATATGGCTCTATAGAAAAAAAAATTTATAATTATATTTTTAACTGATGCAACTCCATGTTTATAATTTTTTTGACTTATCAAGTTAATCCTCTGACAAAAAAATATATATTTTGAATTGGGTGAAAAAAAAAATTGAATTTCAGTAAAGGTCATTGACGCAAACAGTCCCTAAACTTTGCCTTGTGTGTTCTCTAAATTTTATTTTGTGCTCAAGTGGTACCCCCCAGCTTTTACCCTTTAATGTCTAAATGGCCATTTTTTTTATAGATTCTATTAGGATTTATTTAGCAACTATTTGAGCCAGAAAAATTCTAAGTGGATATAAAAATAAGATATTATTAAGTGACATTTTTATGTGGCATACTTGTATTAAATGATAAAAAAATAGTCATGTAATCATAACTTAATGAATGTGTGCTACATGAGAATGTCATCTAATAATGTTCCATTTTCATGTCTCTCTAAAATTACTCTTTGAACCAAGTTGCTACAATTTTACTTTAGTAATAAATTTCACAAATGCAATGAGAAATATAATTTTTGTTCGCTATGCTAATTCTCTTAATCATTTTTTTGGTAATTTATGCATAACGTCCCTAACATTTTAAGCATTAATAGAGCACATCCTCAACTTTATTTTTCCTCTTGTGAGTCTCTAACTTTTTAAGAAATCTCTGTCCAAGTCCCTAGCAACGGAATCCGTCAATTTCCCTCGTTAAACTAAGGGTATTTTTTGTAAAAGAGAAAAAAAGTAAATATTTTAATAAAAAAAAAGGAAAAAATAGTGCTCCTCCTTCTTGGTTGCCACCCCCTGTGCTGCCAGCCAGGAGGTTGCCGGAAATGGCAGCATGCCATTCCGAAAGCACGGGAGAGACTCTCTCCCACCTGCCATTTCAGGCAACACCATGTGTTGTCATTCCTTGTTCTGCCGGAATGGCAGCACATGGGAAAGAGACTCTAGATCGGAAGAGCCCCCTACTCAAAGGGCTGCCTTGGTTGCAATTTCCAGCAACCAAATGGGAGAGGGGTTTTTCTTTTCCATTTTTTTTCCTTTTTTTATTAATTTTTTTTGTCTTTTACCAAAAATACCCCTAGTTTAACAGAGGAAATTAACGGATTTCGTTATCAGGGACTTGGACGGGGATTTTAAAAGGTTAGAGACCCATAAGAAGAAAAATAAAGGTTGAGAACGTGATCTATGAATACTTGAAATGATGGGTACGTTAAGTGTAAATAAAAAGGATAATTTACATCAAACGTCCCCAACATTTCAAGCAATAATAGTCACGTACCAAACTTTTAATTTTCCTTTTGTGGGTCCTCAACATTTAATGAAATCCCCATTTTAGTCCCTCTTGAAAAAAAAATGTCTATTTCGTCCGTTAATGGTAGTCCCCATTAAAATATGTTAAAATATTTATTTTTTATATTTTACCAAAAATGCCCTGGTCGATAACGGACGAAATAGACGTTTTCCGTCGAAAGGGACTAAAATGGAGATTTCATTAAAGGTTAAGGACCCATGTAAAGAAAATTAAAGTTTGAAGACGTGATCTATAATTACTTAAAAGGTTGGAGACGTTAAGTGTAATTAATACTTTCTAGAAATACAAGCCATTATAGATTCAAAGCTTGCTTGTGATCTCCTTTCTCATTCTAAATTTCTGGTTATTTTGTTTATTCTAATTTTTTGTGTAATGGAATTTTTATTTTTCTTTTCTATCCTAAAGATTTATATTTGCAAAATACATGTATAACCAATAATAAAAATCAAGCATTTATGTTTGACTGCAAAATTGCATTGATTAATGTTGTTTTGTTACGACTTACCAGTTGATGTAGTTTACTTTTGAGTATGAAAAACTTACACCATCCTCGAGATATAGACACAGAGACTTACACCATTATTGTCCTAAACCACCAAAAATAGTCCTCCATAATCCTCCTCAAACTATTGCAAGTCTCATATTAGAATTCTGATTAGGCCAAAACCTAACTCAATCCAAACTATACGCCTAAATATGTAAGCACCATTTTTATACAATTGGGGTAATATCATGGAGGGCCTAAACTCAAACATAACACTTCATTTGGCAACCATTTTTAATTGAGATAGTTTATAAATAGATTTAAAATTTAAGTTTTATATAAGTGTCATCACGTAATGATACTATGTAGAAATAATGATTAAAATAATATGAAAATTTATATTACATCAAATACGTGGTTTGATGGTGTGTTGTTGTGTAGTAAAAATTTAAAATTTAACTTGGTTGATAAATTGTGGTAGTTTTTAAATGATAACCAAACAATCAATTCCGGTAATGGGAGCTATCATCCTTGGTCTAGAAAATTTGCACTAGTTAATTTTACTATATACTTAAATTGATATATTATTAATAAAAGATAATGGCGTGGATATAAATAAGTGGAAAGAATGAAAGAGTAGTGATTTATTTATTTGCCTCCAAAATAAATTTGGGAAAAGATGACTCGAGTGTCCACGACAGTTGCTTAACCAAATCCGCTCAAAAAATAATCATTTAAGTAGGAAAAATGAAGATTGAGCCATTGAGGATTAGTTGGTAACTAAACAAAAATAAAGGGTGTG
>CAVNYN010261407.1:0-30652 GCA_963692815.1 Nyctanthes arbor-tristis
TGAGGTTTTTTTCGCGCGTGTGAGGCTTTCTTTTTCCTTTCCCGATTTACCCTTTTCAAATCTGGCACCGAGGACATCTTTAGGATCCTAATCTATTACATATTTCTACAATCAAGTCCTTAACCTTTAAATCATCGATGGCTCTCTAACTTGTAAAATGTATCATTTGAGGTCCTTTTGACTGCAAACTTGAATTTGTATGTCAAAAGATAATTATAAGATAAAATAAAACGATCATTTTACACCCTTAATTTAATAAGATATAAGATCATTGTACAAAGCAAAATCTTGAGAGCAATTTTGAAACTTTAATTGCCAACCAAATTGGCCACTGGTTAAAAACAAAGATTTCAATGACAGTTTTTACATTGTTTTTATGTAGGAAAAGAGATATAAGAACATTGTTATCTTACATTGGGTTAGTCACTTCCAATATTCATCTTTACTCATTCCATACCGACCCAACAACGGGTAAGAAAAACCACATCAACTGGACATGTGCAAAAACTCTGTACCACTTATTTCACAATAAACAAAATGCTTTACTCCAATTGAGGTTAGTACATTGAGCTACAGATTAAGTGGAATATATGTTTAGATGGATCAAACAAAATGACAACAAAATCAGTTTATATAGCCCACTCCTAATTATATTAACTTTTCGCCTGAGAAGCTCCTTCAAGGAAATGAAGCATCCAATACAGTTTCTGTTTCCACATTATAGCTTTGTATCTCAACCAATCTGGGAGATCGGAAGAGCACACGTTTTGGACTTCGACTCCAGATTCTTATTGTCCTGTAATTTTCTCCTCAAATTTCTCAAGTCTTCTTCACTTACCATGCCCTTTTTGTTCAGTTCATATGCTTCATATAGTATCTGCTTGCATTCTTTTCTAGCCAAATCATGGGAGACCACTGGAATGGAATACAACAGTACATGGAACAACAATTTGTAAGATGTCTTCTCCAAAGCCAAACGAATTGAAATAAAACAGAAAGATGAAAAGATCTTTTGAAAAAAGCATAGTTAACCAGCTCACAGTAAGAAGTTACAAGTTCAAATTCTAAAATAATTCAAGAAACTGAACACCAATATGAGGCTTAAAGTCCGACTACGCACAGCTAAATGGACAATTGAATACCAAATACAATCAAGATTGAAACAAGATGGTGAGAAACAGTAGATACAAACAGACACAGACCTATCATCAGGATAGATGGCCAGTTTTCTTAGGCTATTGGCATTACCAAAAACATTGACTTTGTGATCTTAGTTTTGATCACCTACCCCCATGTGGGTAGATTAAAGTCTATCCCCTCCTACATGGCATGCCATGTAGGAGGGGTTGGCATGCCATGTAGGAGGGGGTAGACTTTAATCTACCCACATGGGGGTAGGTGATCAAAACTACTCTGTGATCTTCTATCAGATAAAGCTAAATCTTACTCTTCCAAAATAGAAAACTAAGATAATTGAAGCATGCAACCAATAAGTGAAACCATTGATGAAACAGACCTGGTTGTGGATAATCTTTCCCAATGATGCATTTGGCCTTAACTTGTATGCCCAAAGGAGCAGTCCACGGCTCATAAATATACTCCTTGGGCATGTCTGAGAATAAACTTTACATGTCAAGTTTTCTGCTGCAGAATGTAACTTCCCAATAGAACAAAGAGAAACATTTGAACGCACCTCTTAGTACTGGGAGAAAATGCCTAATGTAATTGCCATTAGGATCATACTTCTTTCCGAATGAGACGGGAGAATAAGTACGGTTGTACTGTAAAATGCAGAAACAACAGTAATCAGGCTCTTATTCTTCTGGAGAAAACCTGAAGAATCTTTCTTGAAAGAAAAAATCCTATGACAAACATGCAGGGGATAAAAAAATTTGGGACCACCAAATTAGCCACATGTTCATGAATGTCCTCGAGAGAAAAGAAAATTCCAAGGCAGGTGAAATTTGTGAAAATTATCAGTTCGGTAGGTAGTATTGTGCAAGACCGACTATAACGAAAAAGATTTGATTCTCTTCTTCCAAAATATGAGCAATACAATCCAATTTTTCATGGTCAAATA
This sequence comes from Nyctanthes arbor-tristis, assembly GCA_963692815.1. Taxonomy (NCBI): domain Eukaryota; kingdom Viridiplantae; phylum Streptophyta; class Magnoliopsida; order Lamiales; family Oleaceae; genus Nyctanthes; species Nyctanthes arbor-tristis. The sequence continues at coordinate 2,081 of CAVNYN010261407.1, forward strand.
TGTCACTATTGCAATATTCACAGCACGAAAGATGCCAAGATCGCCCAATTTTCCAGTCTGCATTCAAAAGCTTTAAAGTGTAACACTGTATAGGCTAAGAAAACAGATCCATTTGTTTGTAACCACATCATGAAGAAAGGATTTTAGCATACCTGGTAAAAAAATGACGAGCAAGAGAGCCACAACCAGTTCCCATTATTGATTGCCCAATCAGAGTCAATAAGAAGTCTCTCAAAAACGTCGCGTCCTTTTTCCCAATGCAAAAACTGTTAGGAAAGAACTAATATCAGTAATAAGAGAGAAGAGATAAGAAGACAAGGGCACGTGACTCTAAGTAAAATTACCAGATCACCGCGAGTTAAGAAGCATGCAACACAATGCCGAGCAAGATGGTGCATCCAGCCCCACTTATGCAGCTGTTTATTACATAAATGGTCAGACATAATACTTGTATGTGACACCAAGAATTAACCAAGTACTGTTGGTGCTACAAAATCTGGATCAGAAGTTCAAAAGAACCCAGTTCATAGACCTAACCTGAATCATGATGGCATCAATCCAAGGAAACCCTGTTCTGCCATCTCTCCAAGCAGCTAGCAGTTCATCATCATTTTTCCATGGTATCTATATCAATGAAATAGACAAATTCATGCTACTACATGTCAGGTATCATATGACAAGACCTCATCCTATCCTGACAGCTAGAAATTTGTTGTCATTTTACCATGATACATTATGATTCAAAAGTGTATACTATATCCTTCATCTAAAACTTAGCACATGGATATGGAAGACAATATAACAGAGGAAAACTCCTGTAGTTCTGTTGTATTCTTCTAATGCTAGAAAACCCACTGGATATTTTACCCATATGAGTGATGATTCTCAATTGGCTACTTGATCACGGAACTACAGGAAAACAGTTTCTGCCTGTCCCTCAAACCCCATAAATGAGCTCTGGTTTTCATGTACTTAACACACTAGGAGTACACCAGAGAAGTACAATTTCAGAAGAAAGGATGAGGCTAACTAAATGCTTCACAAGAAATTTTCTCGAATTACCTGCTTACATATTTTGTTGTCCTTCATCTGGTGAAAATTAGGAGTTCCAAAAGCCACGGTATAGAAAAACTCTCGCCATAATAACTGTAGAAGTTGAAATTCTCAGAAAGGTGAATAGATGAGAGTTCCGAGTGCTGACTGTTGTGCAAGTGGTGACACTACTAACCTGTCCAAGAAGAGAAACTGGAGGAGATGTATGCTTTTTAGCAGTTCTCTGGATGTCCCGAATGCACCGGTAGAAGTACCTAGAAGACAGGCAACCAAACTCCAGCATTGAAAAGAAAAAATATTAGATATACTTTGGGAAATAAAATAAAAAATGGCACTGCCATATGTGACCTACTTTTAGGTAAGGCGATAATACGGTTGTTGCTGGCCTTAGAAATGCAGATGGATCGCCCTTGGGTTTCTCAAAGTTAGCCGCCCATTCCTGCAACATTAAATCATATATGGAAATGGGAAACCAAAATATATATTAACTAACCACAGAATATACAATTAAATCAGTCAGATCCAAATTCATGGACAAACACTAGCCGCACAAACTTCAAAAATTCTAACATTGTTCTTAGTAAACTAAGAGTGAATTTGAAGGTGTGCATTTCTCAAACAGAGAATAATAAAACGAGTTTATTCAAATATGAACCCAGCAAAAATTGAGGTACAACAATGCCATTCCTGCAGAGTTTTCAGCAGTAATAAAACATTTCATGGGCTTAAATATCAATATGTTAACTAAAATTCCACAGAGAATACCTTGTTTGACAATGATTCTCTCAATCTTCTCAATGCTTCTGATTCACCACCTTTAAAAGGAGTTTTGTCATCCTGTTCATTAATGTCTGTTACAAAGTCAATGCAAAAACGAGAACGATGGTATGTTCTGTATTGCAGCTTTGATAGCAGTAGACATAATCATTTTTAATGTAGTGTCCATTTATAATCTACCATCTAATACTCCACTCAGAGTTTAAGTGACTTCATACCTCCGTTTGATCATCATACCCAAGTTCTTCCATGGATGGGACTTCTAAGGTTGAGCAACTTCCAACAGGAGGAAGCCAAGCTGGTGCATTTGAAACAGGTGATGATGCCCAAGAGGGTTCCCCCGTAAGTTTGATAAAGGACTGATAGCTCAGTGGTGGCTTTCCACCATTCTTTTAGATAATTTATTAGTTGCATCAAGAACCAAATAACTTAGTCAGAGGCTCAGGCCTCAGAGGCCAGAGCAGCATACTTATTTAATCAAATTACAACAATAATTCAAGTTGGAAAAAAAAAATCATTTTCAGTTGGAAAGAATTTGACCATCTAGCATCTAGTGGCAACCAGATCAACAATTACCTTCTGTATGATTTCTGCCGGATTGAAGAGAGTGTGACTGACAGGTGAAAATATCTCGATGCCAGCTGCGGCTGCATAACTCTGTAGAAAGAAACATAATCATAATTCGTGGCGAAAAAGCTACCCAATGAGTGTTAACAAAACAAATTTCGTGTAGTTTGTGTTGGGGGGGGGGAATATCTACCTTGACTTGATTATCTAGAGCTTGATAATATGGATCTGTGTCATATTCAAAACATAGCGTCTGTATGCTCCACTGGTAGTTCCAACAAAGAAATCACAGTAGATTTTTAAGGATGCATAGCAGTTGAAAAGAATGCACTCACAATCAGGGAACTTACATCCTTCAAGCAGCGAATCAGGACATCCTTGGGCTCACCCTTGAACACCAACAAACGTGAGCCAAGCTTCTTGAGGCTCGAATCAAGATCCACAAGGCTCTCGAGCAAGAACCTAATCCGGTTCAATCCGGCCCGCTTCGACCCGGGTGAGAACGCTGTGCGGTCGGGCTCCATGTAGTGCGGGTCGATCACGAAAACTGGGTACAAAACCTCGGATCCCTTCGCCGCATGCTCGAGAGCCGGATTGTCATGGAGTCGGAGCCCCTTTCGAAACCAAACCAGAGAGTTCGACCCGGAAACCATTGTCGGGTTAAAGAAACGCATGGATTTCAGAAAAACGGTTCACATATTTCCCGCCTTAAATTGGATACAGGAGTAAGGCTAACTTGCGCAGACGAGACGTGGGTGAATTTTGTCCGTTACCATGCTCACACTTGGCGACGTGCTCGCGTTAGCACACAGGCGTACAAAAAGAAAAAGATTGGTTGAGGAAATGCCACGTACAACCCGGAGGCGAATTTATGAATATGCTACTTAAATAAAATAATATATAAAAATTTAAACAAAATTGACACATGGTATCATCTTATTTTTCAACACATCACATCACATTTTCATCAATAATTATCACATAATCCACATATTTATTTTATTACTTTTTTTGTCAACTCATTTATCCAAATAAAATCTTTCATTTATAAATGGATTCACGAGAACGGAGTTGAGGAGGGAGCTAATTATATACTCCATCGGTCTCGTTTTGTCTATGTTTCGTTTCTCCCTTTTTTTTGTGTTTAATTTTTCCTTTTAATTGGTCACATTTACTTTATCCTCATTTATAACTATAAATCAGGATAAAATTAAAAGTGTGTTTGGCATATATTATAAATGAATTGTATTATAATATATTTTGAATTTTAAATTTTTGAGACACATGGCGAATTCTACAATTAACACCTCACACACTCATAAGATCAAATAACAGCTTTTTAAAATTTAACCAATCAAATTAAGCCACATATTCTAAAAATTCAAATTTTAAAATATATTATGAATCAATCTAATTATAAACGGCACCATACGGACCTTAATTTTTTCAAAAACATGACAAATATTAAATTTGACACCCTTATAATTAATAAGGATATTTCTTTTCTAAATAAATGAGACGAAGGAAGATTAATTTTGATTACTAAATATTTTCTATGGAAAATTAGTTATCTCACCAAAATTCTTGTCTAAGAAAAATATTTTTCATATTTTAGTCACGTGATTATACTTTTCTTATTTTTAAAGAAAATATAGGTTTTATTTGCTAGATAATTCACAATTTTTTCTCGAGAATTTCATTTTTTAATCAAACACTATTTTTAATCAAACGCTAAATGCACTTGAGAAAAAAAAATCTGGAATGTAGTGATATTGAAGAACTGAAAATTCACGGCATATTATTCTGTAGCAGAACTCAAAGACAGAAGATTCAACAAGAAAAGATCAAACATTACCATTACGAACTTTATTATTGTAAGCACAAACTCAAAAGGCTTAAAAGAGGCACTCTAAAAACCCATGCCCATGATTACAAAAAAAAAAAAAACCAACAGCACAGAACCAAAACAAAAAAAAACAAAAAAAAAAAAAAAAGAAAGAGAAAACCCAACATTGGTGATTACTGATTAGTAATCCCTTCGAGTAGTGATATTTGGGTTATCCTCATCAGTATCAGCCATGCCAAATGTGTGCTTCACAGCATCGGCCGCCCCCTGTGCCATCCCCTTAATTTGTTCACCTGTCTTCTGAAGAAGTCCTCCCGTCTCCTCTTTCCCAGCCTCCGCAGTTTCCCAGCCGGAATCTGCCATCTCAGACGCCTTCTCCTTGGTGGCTTGAGCTGCTCCTGACGCCTTCTGCCTTCCTGCCTCGGCTGTGTCGTAAGTCTTGTCTTTGGCAGCCCCTGCTTTATCCGAAAGGTAGCTGCCCGTTTGATCTTTGGACTCCTTACTGCGGGCTTGCGCAGAATGCGCCATATCCGAAGCCTTGTCTTTAGCCTCCTGTGCCTTGTTCTTCATGGTGTCCATTGCCTGACCAGTCTTTTCCTGCAAAATGATTCTCTTAATTTAAGTAAAATTTTCTAATAACATCCCATGCACCATTATGATACATCAACACTAAATAACATATTAGAAGCATATCTTGTGCGGGAATTCAGGTGCTAGAGCACCACTAGTGGTACAAGTAGCATTTTAACAGTCTCAATAATAGTAAAATTTAACCCCCTTTTGTTTTTTTATTTTTGTCTTGTACACCTCCGTTGAGTCGTCAACTCTTGTGCTATCTAGTACTATTTCTATTTGATGGGTATACTCTAACCCAGATTGGCCTACCGTCGACCAACTTGGCTCTAAAGCTGAGAAATCAAAACCGACCCCCACTAAGCTTGATTGTAGAAAAAACCTAGTTTACAAAAAGAAAGGAATAGCTAAAAGCGGGCCATCCTCTAACTCTAAATATATATATGATAAACAGAGACAGATATAAAAAATAAAATATATATACCTCAGTTCGGCCCTTGGTTTCGCCAGCCCTGAACTTCTGCCCATGAGACGCCATTTTTTTGGTTCGCAAAATAAGCTTCTAATCTAAATTCTTGTGTGATTCGTGAATGATTTCCCCCAGTTATTGCTTGCATGGGCTTATTTATACAAAAAGTTGGCATGTAAAATAACATTGAGCTGGGCGGCAATGAACTGACACGTGTCGCCCTTTTTGATACCTGTACCTGATACGTGGCCACTCCTAATTAATTTATTTTGGAGCAAAATTTGTTTATATATCCATGTTTTGTGAGGACATGTGGCAAAATTTCAATTGTTGATGCATTTTATTATTTTCTTTTTCTCCTTTAGGGGAATGCATTAATATTTAATATTTTTAGCAAAGTAAAAGTGACTACTAGATGTAAGTCTTCGATAGGCTTCAATGTTATAAGATTTTGTTTCATCTTAATATTAAGATTCGGGTTTTATCTTAAAAGGTCAATCTGTTAAGAGTAATAGCTTAAAATCCTTATACTCATTTGAGTTTTAACTGAATCGAATTACTCATTTGAGCTTGATTGAGGTTCTAATGACATATTAAGATTTGTGGTTCAATCTTAAAAGGTCAATATTTTAAGAAGAGTATACCAAATATTTATATGTTAGTTTATACTTTTATATTTAGTCGATATAGGATTTATTGCTTAATAGTCAATTTAACTTATAATAAGTTCTATAACTTTTGTCACGTATGTTTGATGTGTCAGACCAAATTAAATGACCCTGGAGGGTAACCCTCCAATAAACTAAGCTCTTTCTCAATTAACGACTCTCAACTACGTACACTAGGCAAGACATATCCATTCTATGGGGTCATAAGTCATAACACGATATTTCACATTCAGTTAGAAAACAACCCCCTTTGAAACATTCTCGGCCACAATCCTCAAGGAAGTTAACATAAATTTCTGCATGCCATTTGTTGATAAATGCACATATTTAGGCACGCATTAACATGAGTCCTCAAATGCTGCAGAGCTATAAATTCCCCTGAAGAACTCTGAACTTTCATTTGAATTCTGATTTGCATTCAAGTAAGTAACAAAGATAAAATGGCAAGCCAGGGTCCTCCAGGTCAAGCTCAGGTAAATTATTGCTGTTATAACACTTGTAAACTCTCATCTTCTTTGGAAAGCACCCTTGTGTGTTTCTTAAATGGCAGGTCAAATGCAGATGAGCAGAGATGACCAGCCATCCGATACCCATAACCAAGACGAGGCCACCAACCTCCTTCAAGAGGTAATGCTCATGCCTTCTCCATTTCGCCTTGATATAGTTTCTGGTGACATGAATTACGACCTTTTTTAATAATTGATGAAGACCGGGACGCAAGTCAAGAACATGGCACAAGGGGCAGCAGATATGGGCAAAGGAGTGGCACAAGGGGCTGTGAATCTTGCTCAGGGAGCAGCAACTGGAGCAGCAAATATGGCAGCCGGAGCAGCTGATGTAGTGAAGAATACTCTTGGGATGAAGCCTTCAGATAACCCCGGTGCAGCCACCCAGCCCGGCAACACTGCCAGCCCCGCTGGTTCAATCAACCCAAACCCAGGAACCTGACAGGCCATCCAAGCAACCCTAACTTCATGATCTGAACAGCTCTCTAATTCCTCAGTATTTGTGTTGTGTTGTTTTTCTTTGCATTGTCCACGGTTGTTTCAAGTCCTTCTGTGAAAATGCTTGTTTTCATTGTGTTTCCTGAGTTAATCTGTTTCACTTTGATATTCATTTTAAATATGATATGATACTATAGAGTAAAGACTTTCACTTGCTAGTTGGTGCATCCTATCCAAATTTCTATCCCCTGTTAGGCACATCTAGCCATGGGACAGCTCACCTTTCAGTAATCACTAACATCAATGGATTAACAGGCAAGAAGGTAGAACATTACTATCACATAGAAGTCGAGCCACCCACAAGTTTCAAGTACTTGTTAAGGCATGTTCAGTTCTGCTTCTAGTACAAGAACATATACAACTGCAGATTAACACAATCCTTTTCGAAGAAAAATGTGTGCAAAGAATTATAATGAAAAGGATAATTTCAAATGCACATTGAACAGGAAGATACACCCTTACCAATGTTGTGGAGGGAATGATAGGATAGTTATAAGCACTATAAGAATTATAAGAAAACAAAACTAAAACTACAATCTTGATTATCATTATATATGCTTCAGTTTTCTCCAATATACTTCATATCAGCCACCCCAAATTTTCTTTATTTATCTCTATCAGTTGATTGAACATACTTTATTGTTGACCTCGCTAGTGCATCCATTGGATCAATGCATTTCTTCCACAGAGGATCATCTGGCGGCAAAAGTTCATGAATGTCGTCAGATGCTAGGATAACGGTGTTTACAGCCCTCACCAGTAGAACTTGCAAAGCAATTCTGAACAAATTTTGTGCTCCTGTAATATCTCTTCTGCTTAATGCTTCCACTGCAGGGATCAGTGTGTGTTCCACTGTTGCTTTATCTGGTAGTAGAACTTCAAAACCCTGCATTTCCCAAAAACTCAAAATTCAGAGAAATATATATATATATATATATATATATAAAATCTAAAGATTGCATAACAAGCGCATGTAATAGACTAAATTAGATACCTCATCTTGAAGTTTTTCCTGATAAAATTTTGCTGTCAAAGTTGCATTGGTGGCTAGAACTCCAATACGAGGACAGGTTCCAGCTTCAAGTGGCCTTAACTTGGCTTCCTTGAGCTCCTTCGCAACACATTCACCCACATGAAGGAAAGGAACAGAGCATCCCTCTGCAACCTCCTCATGCCAACAATGTGAGATATGACAAGGCATTACAATGCAAGAAACTCCAGATTTTTCAAGAAACGTTGTTTTATGCCTTAAATTTTGAACAATCGAGCTCTGGTCGATATGTGCGTACTCATTTTTACCAGAAAAGAACTTGTAAGAACTTCTTTCAATGTCTAAAAGCTCCCTGCTTTGGTTCGTATCGGAACAGAGGACAAAAGGAATGCCATTTTCTTCATTCTGCAAACTCAGCTTCTTGACAAAATTCAAAGTCGATTCAACCAACACCCCTCCGATGATTCCAACAGCATTAGAATTTCTCATAGGTTTATTTGAAAAAGAATTTCTCTGGCCCGATGAACTACTACTTTCTTCACCTTGCTGGATAATCGATGATTGAAGATTGACAAAAGCTGGAATTTTCTTTTCTCTGGCCTGGCACTTCCGTTCACCAACGCACCCAAATATATATGATGGGTATTTAAATGATTGGAAACAAGAGGACATTATCAATAAACTCACTGCAAAAAGAATCCAAGTAACAAAAGTCTTATTTCTAAGATTTCTTGAACTCTTTGCAGGAACTTCTTTGGGGATTTCCACCTTCACATCCGAAACAACTTCTGTACAGAAAATTCATTGCGAACCTGTAGACTGTACAATTAAAATATCGGATTCGAGCACCAAAAGCTCAAATGTTCAACATCCTGGAAAGAAACGTTACCACCCAAAGCAGATCCTGAAAAATTATAAAACCCAGAAATCATTTAGCTGGAGGCAAACTCATCTGAAAATATCAAGAAAAGTGCCAAAACCCATGGGTGGCAAGTGGGGTTGAAGAAAGTGAGTGAAGACAAAAATGGATTAAAATGGTTGCTTCATGTACACCAACCCATCACAAATGAATTAATCTATTTGAAAGCGTGCACAAAAACTATAACCAAAAAAAGGGTTTAAATTACTTTATTACCTTTAAAATGACTATAATCTCTCTAAATTGTGTAAGGTTAATAAGGAAATTTAAGCTCTCTTCTATCATATTTTTTGTCTACCTATATGTTAAAATAGCATGACATATCCCAAATAAGCAATCACAATGTGAAACGAATATTTGGTCTTCATTTTCTTGAATGCGTTTTTTCTAAGAAGAAGATGCAATTAATGTATAACAAGAAGTAAATAACAAAAGTTGTCGTTACCTTGTGCAAAATTTCCAACACCATGCATGTTTAGTTTCTAAAGGTGAGTGTAGAGAGGGCAACATGGGTTGATTCCTTGGCCTATGAACCACTGCTGGTGTGAGATTTTTTATTTTTCTTAAGAACTAAAAAGAATTGGATTCCTTCTCCCAAAAACTAGTTTGAGTTACTTATGTCCCCTTGATTTGATCACCCTGAGGTCCGTGGCTAGAATATTCACTGATATTTTCAGTCTCAAATCAAGTCTCTTATTCAAGGATTATACACTTAAGATGACAATGATTTCGTTATTTTCATGCAATCTATTGAGATACTATTATGATTATTATACAGAGATCAGTATCAACTATCAACTATCAACTGCTGTTATTAATATACATAGGAAATTATGTGACAAAATTCCAACATGGTAGACATTTAATATATTTTTCTTATATCCATCCTTTTTTGTATAAATAAAAACATGGAGTGCTACATGGCAAATGGCCCCATATGTGCATTGGTATTAATGCTACACGACGCTCTTCCGATCTCTTTAACAAGTTGCATAGAATCCTAAGTAGAGTTAGAATTTCAGAGAAGAAAAAGGGAAAAAATAAAAATAAAATCGCAGATTTCTAATTATGTCATTATTATACACTATGCAGAAATTAAGATGAATGAATGAGAATATATCAACGAATTTAAATGAGAATATATCAAAGAATACATACTTTTGACATCAAGGGTGTTCAATAAAAGTTATCTACACTCATTGTCAACCACCTGCTTTGAATCTTACCACACAAGCATCAAGTTTTGGATGGCATTCAAGTGAGTTATATATGTTAGAATGATATAACGTGTCTAAACACATTTTCTCCTATTAATTAATTTAATTTAATAATATTGGACCACATGTAAAGATAGCTTTAAAATTGATTGCTACATACCTTCGTCAAGTGAATTAGACCATCTCCATTCTTTGATGATGATAATTCAGAAATATTATCAACTTGATCTTTCAACTTTATGGAGATTAATTAAAAAGGCTGAATATTTTCAGAAATTAACATCTTGTTGAGTCAATTCATTATTCATGATTGTGCGATGAATCGGTTGAAACTTGCCACATTCAATCATAGTGCACCTGAACACACCAATTTAGCTGGACCTACAACTTTAACTAAAAGTCACAAGCAAGTTGATAAAGAGAGGCAATGGAGGCTCTTTTTTTTTTTTTCCCGTTTGAGGTCATCTAAAAATCATAATTCATGTAAAAATAATTTCCTCTAACACCACAAAGAAAATATGTACAATGCCACACATATTAATATTCGGGGCTGGCATGTGGGTCAGAGTTCAGTTCATGTGGGCACGCATTCCGAGGCTAGAGGTTTCAACTTTTAATTATATGAAATTTGTACTTGTCCCCGTAAGATTATTGTCATGGCTAGTTGGTATAATAGTTACCAATAATCGACTTCCAATTATTATAACATTTACTCAATTATAATTACACATTTCAAGTTTAATGGTTTATGTTAAATTTTCACAACTCAGCAAATCAGAAAAGCTGACAAGCAAATAACTTAAACAGATTAATTTTCCTCTAAATGGTATAAAATTGCAAAATGCAAGGTGGATGATAAAACATGCTTTTAAATATATAAGTTGAGTGTCAACTTGCTAGGCACTAAGAGGTTGATGGAAAATAGTGCAATTTTCTTTGTTGTCGTTTAGCCAGCCCATCTATCTTCTGCTCCTCCTCCTCTTCTCTCTCTCTTAACAAGCTTGACACCATTGTTGATAACTTTGATATTTCAATTATTCAGTTGATATGTGGAGCAACCTTCCCTTCGATGTCCTAGCCAACATCTTCTCCTACCTCTTGCCGGAATCCTTTGCAAGAGCCAAGGCCACCTGCCGGAATTGGAATGCCTGCGCCACCACCACCGCACCTCCGTTGCGGCGCCATCCGGCATGGTTCTTGGCCTGGCCAGTTTACCGCCGCGGCTTCTCCTGCTATGCCCACAACCCAGTTGACGAAAACTGGCAAGCCCTGTCTCTCGACTTCATGCCCTGCACCCTTACTCGCACTCGCCCCATTGCTTCCATAGGTGGGCTTGTTCTTCTGAAATTCACCACCACCTCCCTCAATTTGGCCGTCTGCAACCCCTTCACCAGGAAATTCCGGCAGATCCCGCCGCTGAATTCCTCAAGAATCAGTCCAGCAGTAGGCGTAGTGGAAATCAATTCAAGTCATCATCAAGTTTTCGTGGCTGGAGGTAAGTACATACATATCTGAACCAAACTTTAAATTTCAAATGAATGATAGTTCTCTGTGAAGAAATCATGATTTTAAATTTTCAATAGGCATGTCGCAGGACCGCGGGGGTGGTATAATTTACCAGTCGACAATAGAAATGTATGATTCGAAACAAGAAACCTGGAGAGTTATCAGTTCAATGCCAACAGAATATGCTGTGAGATTAACAGTGTGGACGCCAAATGAAAGTGTGTATTCAAAGGGAGTGCTGTATTGGATGACCTCTGCAAGAGCATACAGTGTAATGGGATTTGAAATTGGGACAAAAAAATGGACAGAGTTGAGCGTCCCACTGGCAGACAAGCTTGATTTTGCTGTATTGGTGCCCAGAAATGGGAACTTGACACTTGTTGGGGGCACAAATGGTGGAAATGTTTGTGTATGGGAACTCCGTCGTGGCGATGATGAATGGGGGATTGTTGAGAAAATGCCTGTGGAATTGAGATCAAGAATTTCGAATTGGACTAGTGCAAAATGTGTCGGGATAAACGGGTCCGTTTGTTTGTATCAAGATGCCGGCTCGGGAATGGTCATTTGGAGGGAGGTTCCGGAGGAGAATAGATGGGAATGGTGTTGGGTTGAAGGGTGTCGCTCTATTCAAGGGAAGAGGTTTTTAAATTTTCCGATGAAAGGATTGTTTCTCCACCCCGATCTTGTAAATTAAATTTCGCATCTTGAAGAGATGACAAATGCAGTGTCAATCTCCAATGAGTTCATCCGTCATTGGCATAATTTTTTTGCTAAAACTATTGGATATGTATGTGTTCAATAGAAAAATATAGGGTCTTAATAATTTCTAGAATTGGTAGTAATTGTACTCTGTCTACATTGTGTTTCTTTTCTCCCTACTTCCTTCTATTTTTTATTTTTTATTTTTAATTATTGAATGTTTTAGTTAAACTGGGATTAGCTTAGAAATAATGTAAACCTATTTATCTGTTACTGGGCTATAGCTTTTGACCCATTAAGATAATAGTAAGTACTCGCAGCCCATTAACGGGAGTTTTAGCAATTATTAATCTTCAATGGGCCCTTTTGAGGCCCATAAATTGTTAACGACCTTATAACGCTTGGCCCGTTAAGCTTTAATAGGTCGTCCATAGACAATAATATTCATGGGCCGTAATATGTAGGTCCGTACGACCCATTTACGTTATAAAGCTATAGTAGATGGCCCATTACTTTCCAGTAGGCTTTAGCGTAAAACCCAGTAAGCTTAAATAGGCGCAACTTGTGGCCCATTAGTGCTTTTGGCAATTTTTCTTCGGATTTTCACAATTAAGCTGTTACATAATTACATTTGTAGTCAATTGGAAAAATACTCTTAATTGTAACTATTTTAGTATTGAGAGTAGTTATTGAAAACAAATTGTAAAAATACTTATTGCACTCTCAATTGTAATTTGTTACACTGACCGTATTCTTCCAAATAAAATGACTCAACATTTGTAATTTGTCAATTAAAAATTAAAATAAGTATTTTTCTAATTACAAGGGTCAATGGGTGTGTATTGGCTAATTTTCACTTTTCTTTATCAGTCGTAGCTGGTTGCCGACCACTCTCAATGGGCCTAATGCGTGGCCCATTAAGCTTTTAATGCCTCTTACGCTTGTGGCCGATTACTCTTATGCTTTTAGAGTGAGGCCCATCAAGGTTATAACGACCTTTTTATTAGATGGGCCATTGTATGTGGCCCATTAAAAGTTATGTTACGCCCATTTTTGGGCCCTTAAATAATTTAATACACTATTGCATGTTGTAGTCCGGGCCGTACGACGCTTTTAGTGGACCGTTGCACGCTAATGGGCTGTAACCAACGGCCTATTAATCTTTAAATGGACTAAAAGTGTAGCCCAGTAGCTTATGCCCAAAAACCTTTCAGTTAAGAGTATCTATGGCCCATCATGCTTTTAATGGGAAGTAGCCCGTTATCCTGAAGGCCCATTATGTGTTGTTGGTTATGGGCTATAGAGTTAGGCCTATATATTTTATTGGGCTTTACTCTTGGCCCACTTTTCTTATGGGCATTAACGTGTGGCTCATTTATAGCTATTCTCTCGGTCTTATTCATTCTAAGTTTGGGTGTCCAAATTCCAATAGTTTGGGCCCATATATTTACGAGTTCTGCTATTTGAACAAAAGATGATACAAAAAGTTAAATAAAATTGAGACATGATTATCTTTCAACACATCACATCATTTTTAAATCAAGGACACCTCCACCTGTTGCCAACCTATTCCGCAAGAAACCATCAGTATTCAACTTGAACGAGCCAGGACTAGGTTTGTGCCAGTAAACTATTCTGTGTATACCTGCTCAAAAGGCTTTCGGCTGCTGTTCGACCATCCCAGCTTCTGAATCAGCCTATTGATTTGATAGATGATGGGAGATGCAGGAACTCGAAAGTTATCATGCTTTAGTTTATTCCTAGCCCACCATAGATACCAAAAAACCAGCAAAGGAATTGTCTCAAAGGTTTTAGATACCCTCATACCAACCTTAATAATCCAGATAATAAAAATCTGAGCTCCAGAACTACATATAGATGGCAAATGAATGTGAAACTTCCTTTTCCGAATGTCATCAGAAGAGATCGAATCATTCCAAAATTTCCAAACAAAGAACCTCACTTTAGAAGGCGCCTGAGATCTCCATATTCTCACCATAGACATCTGTCTCTGTCTTTTAGTTCTCAAAATTTGATAGCAACTTTTAGTAAAATCCCCATTACTAGTAAGGTCCCACACTGTTTGGTAGTACCCTCCTGATAAAGGAATACGCCGAATATCTTCAACCCATTCCGTAGGTAGGGTACCTTCGAGATCATCCACATTCCACCGCTGCCCATGAGTGAAATCACATACCATGCTATTATCATCTCCAATAGTGAAAAATGTTCTCGATTTCCCTCTGTACAGCCAGTGGTCATCCCAAAAATTAATCAAGCCAGATCCCAAACTCCACTTAATATGTGGTTTAACAGACTCTCTAATTTTGATCATCCTCTTCCAAATAGGGGAATCAGTCTGTTTCAACTAGACCCTAGAGCAATGCACCCTGCTACAATACTTTGTTGCCAGGACCTTAGCCCTTAAAGATTTTTGGGTCCTAAATTTCCACCACAGCTTGCAATCAAAGGCCTCGCTCATAGTAGACACATCATTCACTCCAATACTCTCATCACTATGAGGAAAACAGATCTTATCCCAAGAAGCCCAGTGAATATGTTTGGCTGTAGAGGAACCCCCCAATAAAAAAGCATTAAATAATCTACTCGATTTATTCAACACTGCTTTCGGATGTTGTAACACCTGAAGTAGATGCATAGGCATAGAGAGTGACACATTTCAGTAATGTAACTTTCCCTCCAGCAAAAACATATTTAAACTCCCAACCTATGGTTCTTTTACAAATTTTATCCATATCATCATATAAATAAATCATCTTCTTACCCAAGAATAACGGGGCACCCGGATAAGTAAGAGGCAAGTTCTGGGAACAAAACCTGTATTGTTTGCAACCACCTTTTGATGGGAGCTTCTTAGAGTGGTGAAAGAGGATTAAAACATTTGACTCATGAGGCATTAAAACATTTGTCCACTCAAGATTCCGTTTCTACTCGCCATGCATTGTGGATATCTTACCTACATCAGTTTACCTTTGTTCTTAAACATCAATCCGGTGCAGTGAATAGGGTGACAGATGCACTAAGCCGGCGGTACAGTTTGTTGGGGCGCATGCAATTTTCAATTCCGGGCTTTGACACTTTTGCAAAACTTTATAGCTATGATGCATATTTTGGCCCTATTTTGCAAGGAGTTCAGACAAGACGGAGTTCGCAATTTGTTTTGGAGTGGGGATTTTTGTCCAAGAGTGTCCAGTTATGCATTTATGATTGTAGTCTGCGTTTGAAAATAGTTTCTGAATATTATGGGGAGGGGTGTCATATTATCATCGACCCGAAGTCTCATTACATTTCTTTCCTTGTTTGTGTTATGATGTTATCATACCAGTTATTCACTGTTTAATGTTTTCAGAAATAGCTTTTGATAAGACATTTTGTTTTTCTAATATGTTTCTTATTCACTATATAAGGATTTGTAGCGTTTTGAGCTTCAGTATTCTCTGACAACCTGATAATAAGTACTTTTAATGTCTATTTACGTCGTGTATTGCCAATGTGCTCATGAATGAAGATTGCGAGGCAACAAGAAAATCTCTCAAAATCCAAAAGCGTGCACCTTTTCCCATGATTAGACCTTGAAATCCTTAATTATTGTTTTTAAAATGTGGTTGATGACAATTTATATGATGTGATATTGACATTTTCATAATGTAAATTAGTGGTGGATGATATCTATGGACCGCTTTAAACCGTTCCACCGAATTCAAAGGACAGATGATTAGGTCAAGAAAACGACATCGCATCGCCTACTCAATTATTATTGTGATGAGCGCCGTGAAATTTCCAGGTCGCTGTCCCACTCTCAACATAACAATTTTATATTGCTATAGAATTAGTTGCCAGTTTTGAAAGAAAAATACGAAATACTTTGGGTTAGCCCATTGATCATGCAAAATTCGTCTATTTTTCACCAAGTTCAATTTCTAAATTCTGCATGCGCATCACATGTGTTAGCCATCATTTGGCTATGGATATATTAACACTTGTGTCCATCTATGGTAACTATGTGATTGAACTTTCTAATTGTTTGCCTAAGAGATAGAGTCGGAAACTAACACTGTAACACATTATTGCCCATTTTTCTAAGGAAATAAAGCATTACAAAATAGCAAGAATTTTATTTAGCTCCACGCATGCATGTTATTATATACGTGTGTAACACATAGCACACATTTAGGTTACAAGTGTGATTTAGATATTTAACATATATACACGCATGTATAGTAATATATATGCGTGTAAACAAAATAAAATTTTTCTACAAAATAGCTTGTGTAATGCTTCTTAGAAAATAGCTTCTTGTTCCAACGTAGCCCGTAATAGCATTATGGTCTCTTTTTTTTTTTATTATAACTTTTTTTTCTTTTTTTCCTCTTGCATAAAGGGAGGCAAAGATGTCACATTTTTCCCCAACCCCACTTTTAATGGTAATTGATTTGATTTGATGTGGAACAAAGATTGAAGTCTATGTTCAAAGCTTTTTCCTCGACTTATTGTGAGTATTGTGAGAGTGTCACATTGACAATATTTTTTTTTTCTTTATGGGTATTGATTTCCCTTTTATTTAACTACATTCAAACGTTTAAAAAAAAAAATCTCATAATGTTATCAACTCGAGAACACTACAAAAAAATAGAATTTCTGCTGACACCATGAATTGCTAAATTGAAATACTACATGACATAAAATTTAAAATCATGAATGATATTTAGCGTGAGATGCTAGACACGGCCACTTAGAATCTTATAGACTTGTCCTCTCCTCTATTCTACACTTTACCCACTCCCTTTCCAATTCAAAGAATCCATTAGAACATCTACAATCGCTGAGTAAAGTATGAACAAACATTAATAAAATGTTTATATGACACTTAAAAGAGCATCCATAAAGGAGATGTTAAATTTAATTTGCCACAAGTAAAAAATTAGACTTTAAGTTATTGTTAAATGACATATAAGTATTTTAAATCTTACTATCAATTACTGATATATTAGAGATGTTAAAATGAAGTGTTAAATTTAATTATTAACAAAAGTTATCGGTCAATTTTTATATTTTATTTCAGCAAAATGCAATAGTAAACAATAACTACAAGAAGTCAACTAACGCTACATTTAGTTGTTAAAATAGTTAACAAAATTAACTTGGTACTACAAAGATTCCTTTAATAAATTTTTTTTTTGAATTAGATTCCTTTAATAATTTTGTGAACACCTCTATTGTAATTGTATTTTTTACTTGTTAACTAACACATGCTACTAAATCTTGATTTAACAACAATAGATGCTCTAAAAGAATATATTTCTAGCATACCATTTACATCTACCACGCATTTATAGTAACAAACCAAATAACTTTTTTCTTTAATCACGTCATTATATTCAAATTAAGAGTTTAATTAATTAAAAGCAATTGACCGGCTGGCTTGTGTGACTTCTCTCCTTCAATATATATACCCACAAAACACACACATACACGCATTCGGTTTGGGATAACAGTCTAAGCACGCACCCAAGAAAAGGGCATCCATTCCACCTCAATCTCCCAATTCTCGTCCCAGAAGTAACATAAAAAGAGAAAAAAACCAAAAACAGAGGAAAATTCTACAGTGTGCGTGCGTGTGAGGAAGAGAGGGGAGGCAAATTTTGATGGCTGGTTTGCAGAGATCTGAAATATCATTCAGGAGACAGGGATCCTCGGGATTGGTTTGGGATGACAAGATCTTGTCCGGTGAATTGAACAAATTGGCAAATCAAAAGGAAGAAAACAAAAAGGACGATTCAGAAATCAAGAATATAAAGATTGCGAGAAGCCAATCCACTGGCGGAGGCAGGGGATTCCGCACAGGAAAGGTGTCTCCGGCAGTAGAGCCGCCGTCTCCCAAGGTTTCTGCATGTGGCTTTTGTAGTGCCTTCCGCAAACAAGACAAAACTCGGCGGCGATCACCCAAGTCCGGCAAACGGAGGATGTGAGTGATAAAGATCAGATCAAAGCTGCTGACTGGTCTTTCCCGGTCGCCACAGATGGCAGTTACCGTTGGGAATTTTACATAAAAGCGAGGTGCATGATTTTTGCTTTATTAATGTCTGTTTACCTTTTACGGTATAGCAATAGGAGTTGTTTGGGTTACTCTTCTTTCTTGGTCCATACTATTGTATTGTTATATGGATGGAAAATTTTCAAGAAGTCCTAGAAAGTTTTGTTAAAAATCTTTTTACCTATGTGCCTTTACAAGATAAGACCATATGTATTTTAAAGTCAAAATCATGTGTATTTCAAATTCACATGACACGTATCTATACACGGTATATGGGTGGAAAGTTTTTTAACAAAATTTTCAGGAAAACTTGAAAGGGACTCATTGTTATACATCTTGGAACTTGATGTGTTTCGTCAAAACAAAAGCATCTCAGTTTCCTTTCAATGTGATGATCTTGATAAGATGGACGAGACACAGACGGGCTCTATTAAGGAGCTTGTGTGCCTATCAACTTTTCCTCACCACTTGTACAAAACATTAGAACTCATTACTTTTCTCTTGAATTATGTAAGCAACTGGGCTCGATAAACAAAAACTGCGTTAACCCCTATTTTAATAGAAAATAGGAGTACTTGATACTACAATGATGCTCTCTTTGTACAAGACCATGCTCTTGATCATTCACTTGATCTGACTACAACTCAGTTTCAAGATTTTACCCACACATTTTATTATTCTACTAGACGAATGTAGGGGAACGAAATTCCCTTAATATTGTAGTTGTGTGGAGTTTTGAGTTTGTAGGATAGGATACCATCCGTTGAGGGGTGGGTTTAATTTGTGGGGATCCCATTATTATAAATTATATTTAATTCCAATTTGCAATATGCATGATTATTTGTGTATAATTTATAATGAGTGGAGTGGGTGTCCATTTGGTTTTCATTTATTATGAGAGTTAGTCATCATCCCCATATTACCTAACCTCATTGATTTTAGCCTTTAAAATAGAAAGAAAAAGTCACCTCCAGTTTTCTGAAAAACGTTACTAGTCTTCTGAGTATTCACCTTTTCTTTTATTTTTATTTTTTATTTTTTAACTATTAGAATTTGATGAAATATATAATTTCAGTATGAATCATAAACATATTTAAAGGGTGTTTCAACAATTTTTATCATAGTTTCATCTACGCCAATCCACTGTAATTCGCTATTAGCTGTACAACGGTGTGGTAATTAAGCATTGTTGGTTTGAACTTTTTCTTTTGGGGGTCAAAATAATCGTCTAAGAGAGATAAGTCTAGAAACATGCCATCATTGACGGAATTTTCCAACCACCAAAGATCGGTCGGAAAATTCCAACGGCTTGTCTGACAAAGAAAGAAATCTGTCGGTGATTTGAGACTGGAAACAAATGGTCGGAAGTTACCGACGAATAGACAAGAAGATCTCATCATAAATTTCCAACAGAAGTGAGAACTTGTCCGAACATGTCTGATGGCGAAAAATTTTCCTGACGGCCATTTAGTAGCCGCTGGAAATCACCGACAAGTCTTAAATTGTAAAAAAGTTGAAAGGTTGAGGACTTCAAGTGTAAATTATTTTTAACTTAAAGATTAAAATAATACATTCAAATTTATGTTGCTGAAGCAAACTAAAAAAAACAAAAATTAGAAAATTAGTCATTTTCTTTGTGGCTTCGCAATCCGCAGCCTCAGACTAGTAAGTTGCAAAAAGGCGTGACAAAATGGACATTCAAAGTAGAAGGAAAGATGTGCACTTTAATCTTTTCAATAATTTATTACAGGTTTTCGACTTGAGTTAATTGGTGCCCATAAAACATAAGTGGATATATTAAGGCGACACATTGTTTTTACAAGTATATTTTATTCGTTAAACATGTTTGACCTTCACTAATGACTTTCATTTTATGTACCTCTAGTGAGTAGTGACGATTCCGCCAAAACGCCCTCTTAAGAGATTTCCTAAATAATTGACATAACACACAAGGGACAAACATAAAAATGTATGCTATATTTGCTCTTCAATCTTCATTTCGAAATATCTAACATTTATTTATTTATTTACTTTTTTGGGTGCAAAAACATATTGCTAAAAAATGTTAAGAAAGTAAGTGTGATAAGACGATTAACTATTTAAAAGATCTATAATACAAGTGTGAGGTGTGATTCTTTTTTTCCGACGGATGTGATGATCAATAAAATTTTTTTTGGATGATTAAAATATATATATATATATATATATACACTCGCACATATGAGTTGCATTCGCATCACAGACTTCTATTGGGGTACTAAATTTTTAGTCGCATACTTGCATTGCATTATATTAGCCTCATATATTATTCTGAAAATTTGTTCTATGTATGCTCAGTGAGAGCAAATATTATTGTGCTTCCATTTTTTGTTTTCATTTTTTCTTTCTTTTATTATTATTATTATTATTATTATTATTATCGATCATGCTTCCTTGAGGAATCTTTCAGGTTGTATGCTTGATTGTATATAGATTAAGAAATTCAGAGACGAAGTGCAAAGATAAATCATAGCCGGTAGATTTAAATGGTTTGAATTATTGACGTGACACATTTTAAATAAAGAATTACCTACTCGATCTTACACCAAGTCTTTAATTAACTAGAAAGAAGCGACTAACCAATCTATCATCAATTATTATTATTATTATTATTATTATTATTATTATTATATGAAGGGATGTGGAGTCTTTTTCATGTCTCACGAAAATCTCTTTTCATGTACTAATAGAACTTTTCAAATTCATTAACGTTAGCCACCGCATGTTTTTCACAAAAAGCAAACTAAGATGGTTGAAACAAAAGACCAGGAATTTTCATTCGGTCCCAGTGTTGGATCGTCTTATTACAAGAAGTCGCCATCCACGACACAGGAAAAAAAAAGAAAAAGAAAAATGCACAACCAAACAAACGAGAAACTAAGCAGAGCAGAGAAGACTACTGACCCGCCACCCATTCATTCACCTAAAATCTAAGGTTGTATCCGGAGATGGATCTGCTGCTGCTGCGACAGCAGCTGCATATTGATTCGGGAGCATGTTCTGATCATTTCTCCAGCCAATGGGATCACCGGAAGATCATCGCAATTGCAGATTTCAATCATGAATCCATCTGGGTCGTGGAAAAACAGCTGATCCACGTAGATCCCACCTTCTTCCACACGCTGCCGTACGTACGTGATTCCCATCTCTGTCAGCTTCTTCTCCACCATTCCCATGCTCTCGCACTGAATGCCACCAAATATCAGTGCTTTAGAATCGACTTGATCATTATATATAGAAATTCATATCATCAACGTATAAAAGTAAACTTTAAGGTCAATTGGACAGTTCTGAATTGAATGTTCATCTGCCGTCAGCCATGATACTATAGCAATGTATGGCAGTATCGGACATGATATTCAAATAAAAACTCAAAAGCATAAGCCCCTGTTAGTAAACTAATTCTTCCCCAAAATAAAATTTGGTCAAAATAATCACATCTATATTTCAAATGAATTCCATGTACTATATAAACCTCTACTGCTAATTTTTCACAACTCTGTTTCAATTTCAGAACCTAAATAGATATACACAAGGACGTACAAGCGCTTTTGTTTAATTTTTAATAAAAGATTATATATTTCTTGAAGTAGAAGAGACAACATCTCCCATTAGTCTAAATTCCAGGCCTTTAAGAAAAGAATATAAAGAAACTAGATGGTTTGGTGGAAATGAAGTATCAAAAAGTAGGTCACCACAACTCCCAGTTGCAATCCTGCAACGCGGATGGTGACAACCACACGGGGGATTGGAAGTAATTTTATAAATGAAAAATATGTTCTGTATTTACTTTTTTTTTTTTTTTAAAAAAGAACTTTTTCTATAAAAAAAAACTAAAGAAAATAGAAAATGTTGCAACTGGTCACCACCACTTGTCCCATGCTTATGAGTGTTGAAAGTTTTATGTAAGGAAAAGTTTTAGAGCATGTTCTCTGTAGTGTTTTCAAACTATTTTCACTTCTTAAAAAGTTTAGGACCTTATGATTTTGTCCTTTTTTTTTGTTAACATATACATAATCTTTTGTTTCTTGTTTTTGTTTTTGAAAATAACATATACATAATAATCTTAGAGCTAGTTTGATTCTCATTATTTGCCTAAAGTTGAGGAAATTATAATGAAAAGAGAGACAAAATGTATATTGGAAATGTAAAAAAGTTTGAAATATGTTGTTGTAATTGAGCCGTTATCAAATCAAATGTCAAATCGGTAGATAAAATTACAATTGAGGAAAATAAAGAGAATCAAATAAGCTCAGTAAGGCTTTTTCTTTTTTTTCTCTTTTTTTTTTTTTTAATTATTAAAGCGATGTTAAGAAAAATTTGAATTAGACCCTGTTCATATTGAATTACGGCTCTCTCACGAAATCACTATCCACATCAGGTTCTTGGATTTAAATAATTAACTAATATGCATGGAAACACATGAAGATTAATAGAGGAATTAGAATCACCTGGAAAGAAATGTGATTATCCTTGGGATTAATCACAGTTTTCTTCGGCATAAGTTCTGGATCTTCCGACTGCAATAAATGAATCCCAATTCCATGCCCAAACAGCCTGCAAAATTTCAAGAAAATCAGAAAATCCAGGGAGAAATTTCCTTTACATTCAAGAATTCTCATGGCTTTAATTACCAGGACCCATCGAATTTCAGAGATCCGGGCCTCCTGACAGGGACAAAGCCTAGTATGTTTTGATAGAAATCAGTGGATTCCTCAACAGATCTACACACCAGGGAGATGTGATTCAGAGATGATAAATGCAGTGGGTTAACCTTGTTCTCCTTCATTTTTCCAGGAAAACGAAAATTATTTCTCTTTCAAGAGGAGAAATGCACAAGAGAATAGAGAAACTGAACTGAATACGACACTTTTGGAGAGGAAAATTGAAGAATTAATTGTGAAGAGAAGGAGAAGAAGTTGGTTACATATACAGGAGCTGAAGGTTCTACGTGTTCGCCACGTGGCATGTAGCCCGCAACTTGTAGGTCCCACTTTACTGACGTGGAGACAGCTTACGATTATCAATTACTGGTCCTACCCGCTAATTCCATCTTCCTGTATTTTGCCTTACCTAATATATTTGGTCTTATCCGGTGACGGTGAGTCGTGTTCGGAATATCCTCTTTTCACCATTTTATTGCTCATATTTAGAAAAAGTCGCCTCAAACACTCCTCAAAATGTTACCATAATCATTAGTTGGGTAAATTACATAAAAGGTCCCCATTTTCAAAAAATAATAATTTCATCCTTAAGCTTTTTTTAGACATGTAGGTCCCCAACCTTTTAAACATACACAAAGGTCCCTACATACTATTTTTATCAATTTTCATTGTTCACTTTTTCTATAAGACAATTTTACCCTTTATTTAAATTTAAAAAATGAGAATACAAAAATTTTAAAAATTTATTTTGATCTCTCTGTCACTTTTTCTTTGCTCACTTATACACATTCATCTATATATCATTTTCACATATACTTATTTAATACAAGCTATATATATACATTAATCAATATATTATCTTTTTTATTCACTTAACACCACCACTACCATCACCACTAGTGTCATATTCACTTTAGGTACAATGGACTCTTTGAAACTTAAACCTAAATAAGTAATGATAACTGAGATGTGATTGATATTCAAGTCATAAAAATTGGAACGATTAAAAATATTTTGATTTTTCATGCAAAAAAAATTGGAGATTTGAATTATTAGTAAAAAAAAGTACGGATTTCTTCACCTTTTATTTCCTCTACAAAAAAAAAAAAATAGCGAGGGAAATTGTAGCAGTGCTTACTACCTGGTGGAAGTCAGGAGTAGCTTATCAGATAAAACAATATATTTTTTCTTTCTTTTATTTAAATATTTTTGATATTTTTAAAAGGTTTTGTACTAATTTCATTTTATTTCATACAAAATTAAAATGACCACTTTAAAAGGTTGACCATAGGGACCTGTCGTGTATTTTTAAAATTGAAAAAAAAGATGGGAGATGAAATTGTTACTTTTTGCAAATATTGGGGACCTTTTGTGAAATTTACCTTATTGGTTTGTTTCTCGTGCAGGGATGATCGAATCAAGCTAAAAGGCTAACTCATGCTAGTTGGTAGAGTTTATAAGTAATTGATCGTGTTGAAACCGAGTCAATTTTGCAAGTAGTATCATATTCATACGCATTATTTAAAAAATAAATTAAAAAAATAAAAAAAGAAAGAGAATTCCACAAGCAGTTCATAGAGTTTCACTTTTAATTTCACTAGTAATAATAACTTAATTACAAATAATTTTTGTACTACTTATAGATTATTGTTTAAAACTGATGATGATGATGGGGAGTTTAGAGACCAATTTATGGCGTGTGCCATATGTATGGTGCTAGATTAATTTTAGAGTTTAGAGACCTAAAATATAAATGTTGCTTTTATTTTGAATTTTCTTTCTTTTGCACCAAATATGGAAATGGCCAAAAGAGACGCCCATAGGGGTGGTTGGAGAGACGATTAGATGACAAAAAGATGACTGAAAATCACATTTCGTGTCCTCATTTTTTATTATTATTTTTCTTTCGGTATAAACACAAGTGCCCACTGTCCAAGTCCTTCTCGACGGTGCGACATAAAATTAATGGTGGCTGAAATTTAGACTTTCGAGTTTTGATCATATATCAGATTGAAATTTAAACTTTGCCAAACATGTATAATGTTTATAACTCCAATTTTTACTTATTGCGACTATCACATGGGATAATTAAATATAGAGATGTGCTATTTTCCGTTATCCACTTACTTGTAGGGTGACTTATTGTGTAAATATTTATCTTTTTATCATTTAAATTTGAAAACAAGGTTAGACATTTTATGAGTAAAAAAGACACATTTGCACACACCAAGTCATCTTACAAGTAAGCAAGTAAGGGAAAGAAGCATGCATATTCTAGTACAATTTTTATATCATTTTTAACCATTATGCTTGTCTAATCTTTAAACTTGGTAAATTTTAATGAAAATAATGTGACTCATATGCACAGTTACTCAAATCATTGAACTCTAGAATGATCTCGTGATGAGCATTACTTTTTTTTTTTTTAAGAGGCATTTCTTGTTTTTTTAAGAACTTAGATACTTATTTTATTGAACTGTCACGGTTACTTTCATTAAAACGTTTTCGTGTATACAAGTTCATGAATAAATGCATGACAGCTCTTAAATTGTGTAGCCCAGTTGTTTAAACATGTGGGGACAATTTATTATATATATTTAAATATCATTATCAAACTCTTGATGTTGATTAACATGGTTATTAGCATAGATGTGAACTTCTTTTCCCCTGAGAATCGTCCCTCGTAAGTTGGGTTCCATTCCATTACCACCTACGTTGATGAAAGATCAATTGCAATTTGCAACTATATGGACTTCCAAGTTACATTGTCCATCACTGGCCATAATAATGTGCTCACCGCAGTTTAGACAATGTGGGCTAATTGGAAAAAGATGCAACTTTTTTTTTTTTGGGGGGGGGGGTGGGGAACTGTTTCATTGAGCTGGTGGACAGTGGGACGAGATTGATTGGTATCATGTATCTTAAATGGAATCTTAACAAGAAGAAATTTTAATTTTTCTATGACACTTTCGGCTATAAATTGATTGATACATGAACATTTTAAAAAGTTAGATGAAATTATAAAATAATCGACGGTTAAAAGAAAAGTTAAAATAATCATTAGCAAGACCGATCTATACACTTAGTTCATTGTGATTGTTTTCCTGAAAATCAAATTGTCTAATCTTTCCTTACATGGAAAGAAATTATTAGTTCATTGGTTGAACAAAATTTAGATATTTCATGGAGAAAATTTTGAGACCAAAATTGTTAATTAAGACATTCAAGTTGTTTAAAATTTAAATTTCTAAAAGATATAAAATGACAACTAGTGAATTAATTGATGAATTAATAGGGAGGTGTATTATCACTCAACACACTCAAGCTCAGAAGCTTGTGAAAGAGCAGACCAAACCCATACAAAGAATTGTGCCTACCAATCATAGATCAAATATTTATAGGTGAGCAACGGGCCACATAACGTACGGGATTCTTAACCCAGATGACTTAGAAAATATTATAATACTATACATATAGCACTACTAGTGCTAGACAACAACTCACATGGTATCATCTATCAATATATGTTAGTGATTGACGTGCGTTGTCACATATATTGGTGCTTAACATTGCTAGTGTTATATAGCATTGTTCAGAATTATAATAATAGAAAACGTGATTGGATCCACCAACTAAAAGGTTAGGAGACTTGATATTGATGAAAATACCCCACCAAAAGATCCTAAGGTTAATGTTAAATGAATAATGCTGCATGCATGGTGTGTCCTTGTCACCCCGCATTATGCTTTAGTAATTGTCGCACAACATGACAATTGACAAGTATAAAAGTTTTCATTTAGTTTCGCTTTCATGTCACAAATTACTTTTCGTGAAGTATGATTAAAGAGATTAACAATAAGTTATTGATGATTTCATTGCGTCACATCACACATTGAATACCACTTAAAAAGTTGACAAGAATGCTTTGTCAAACACATAAAAATTATGGTGATCATATAAGATTGTGAGTATGTGCCAATTATGTTGAGTAATAACTATATGAAAGTTTTTATGTAAATGAAAAACGTTGTCAAACATGTCTTAATACAAATACAAAGTGACATTCAGAGAGTTTACTTTATGTAATAATGTGTGCTGTATCCTTGTCAAAATGCACTAACTTTCTTCAAGGTAAAGATACTTTAAAAGAAGTGCATATTACGTACAATCTCTAATTTGTGGTGCATGTGCAAGCTTCATCCTTTCAACTTTTTCCTTTTTGTCCTCAAAAGTTTATCGTTACTTGAATATATTCACCATCCAT
This sequence comes from Nyctanthes arbor-tristis, assembly GCA_963692815.1. Lineage (NCBI taxonomy): Eukaryota > Viridiplantae > Streptophyta > Magnoliopsida > Lamiales > Oleaceae > Nyctanthes > Nyctanthes arbor-tristis. The sequence continues at coordinate 29,392 of CAVNYN010261407.1, forward strand.
TTGTTTCCTTTACTAAATGACCACTAGCCACTAGGTATTGAACTTTGAAAGTACTCAAAAATTATCTAATGAGTTTTTGGGTTGCTAGTCATGAAAGTTGAGACTTTAACAGCGAGTGAGAAAAGTGTGGGTAAATAGTGGATTGGAATAGAAAGTAAAATGAGATGAGATACTATTGACGTGAAATTTGGGAATGAAGAGTACATGCAAGTGAAGAATGTTGGAAGAAAGTGGAGTTAATGCTTTTAGTATTGCGCAATGCGCTTGTCAATTTATAGCAAATCATTTACTGCAAAAGTAATGATTACCATGCACAAGTATGGCAAGCTTGTGCTTAGGGCCCGAAAGAGCTACGGGCCAATTTGGTGATTTTTCCCCCTCATAGCATCTTCAAAGCTATCTAGTCGATTGGAGCTTATTTGGTAAGAAAATAGACATTGTCTTAATAATGTGGTTCAAATAAACCTTCAAAACTCTAAATGCTCTCCAATGCAAGTAAATTTTGAAAACCACAATGGAGGAGGTGGAGAGAAAAATGGAGAGAGAAAGATGAGAAATAATAATATAAAAATGGGTAGAAGAGGTGAAGTGCAAGGTCTACCTGCAGACACTCCCTTGCACTTTGTCCATTTCCACGTCAGGTGGACCCTGTCCACATCATCAGCACTGGGGACCAATTTTTTGCACAAAGAATGCACTTACTTACTTGGCTTTCTTTCTTTGCACCTATTTTGGACCGTACCACTGCGTTAAAGATGCTCTTAATAGTAAAGTTTAATTTTTTCAAGTCGCTCGTGCCAATTTGTGATTCTATTGTTGCGAAATAATTCTCATTTTCCTGTAAACTAGAAGGTTATCACTAGCTTTCTTGTTGGATTTTTACACGTATTTTTACTGCAAATATTATCAAAAAATTGGATCACTACAGGGGCTCATCTTTCCAAACATCACTTGGGGCCCTGTTCACCACATGTCCGACATTGGTTCTGCCAACTCTAAATTAGACACAAAAAGTAACTTTACGTTAAATGTTATGTATTTTGTTATATTTATCTGATAAGGATATATAAGTGGGGTTGCAAGTTGTCTGCCAGCTGAACTGCTTAAGGCGGTACATGGGGAGTCAACTCGTCATGTCGTGTAGCTAATGACCTAATTGACCTTGTCCCTGTCTTTTAACTCAAATAGGTTTCCTTTCCATCATGTATATATTTTTTCCATTAGAAGACTAGATAAATTTTGTTGCGGGGGGGGGGGGGGG
>CAVNYN010261417.1:0-15575 GCA_963692815.1 Nyctanthes arbor-tristis
TTGTTAATTCTAAGTGATTATACTCATATGGTGGAGTATGGGACTGTCAAAGTGTCAAAAGCTTACCTGGTAATTTCTCAAGTATTGTGTAAAAGACCGGAGAAGACGAAGATTTTGGCTTATTTTGGCAAGGTGGAGATTGTTGTGTTTATTGTAAAAAATAATCCAAAGTTGAAAAGGAAAAGGAAAAGGAAAAAAGAAGAGTTTTTAGAGGAAAAGGAATCTAAATCCTAGAAGGAATTATCTTATCTTCCAAGTAAACAAAGCATATAAATAGATATGTTTTCCTCTTCTTTTATGTACAAGAGTGACTTGAGTCTTTGAAAGAAAAATTGGCGAGCTTAGCATCTTGTGAGTTTTTCTTGTAACTCTTTGAGGTTTGTTCAAAGAGTAGAAATTTTAGGTGCTGTAGAGCTTGAGTATTTTTCTTGTAATACTTGGGGATTGTGGGTTGGTGAGTGAAATTCTATATGGTTGTAGCGACTTGAATCATATAGTGAAAAACTTTGATAGTCCGTAAATTTGTCTTCATTCTTTTATTTTTCCCTTATCTCATTAAATTCCTTAAACAACGATCCTGTGGGCGTAATCGGGGAATCTACATTAATTCCCAACACATTTGACCTGCTAAATATTTCTTTTTGTTATTTTAATTCAATTATTCCTTGTATACAGACACCAGCACTCTTCCCAAACGAGTTTATAGAATTGAATATTGAACAAAGAAAGAAATTCTTTTTAGTTTTTAATCATAATTCATGAATCACCTTTTGGCTTTCAATTTTCCGGAACCTTTCATTCACATCGGGTGGGAAAAGGAGAAACTTTTGAGTTTACTTTTGAAATTAAGGCAACATACAGCGATGTGGTGTGCTAACAGCACATATATAGGCAGCACGCCTCAAATTATATCAAAAGTTAGTAGCATGTCACATTATCGATTTGATACTATAACAGTGTCACATCTCTAGTGCTTTAAAATTTTTATCTTGTCATTCATTTTGCAACATTTTTGTTCTTTTTGTTCAATAAATGGGACACAGAAGCGATCCAGTCGGCAGAAATGAGACACTTAAAGTTATTGGGATGGGAAGGGAAAGATAATACTATGTGTTTTTCTTATATTTGCAAAGGAAAAAACCTTGTTTATGATTGGTGACAAAATAAAGTAATGACGAATTGACTAGGATTGAACACCGTCCTCACGTGCTACATAATGGAATCAAAATATAACAAAGAAGGAAACAAGGAAAGTTCATCCAGCTGAAATCTTTGAAGAAATTAAAGAAAAAATTGCTAACCAGGTAGAACGTGAAGTGCATGCTCTTAATTTAGTGTTTGAAGAAAAACAAACAAGTCTTGGAAAGTATATATATTTACCAGAGCTAGATCAGTCTTCGCCGTAACACAGAGGACCTGGAGGAATGGCATCTCGAAGAATGCAGCAAATTTTATCAGGTGCCTTGCTAATATTCCTCCATTTGCAGGCCACATTAATGGCCTCATCAGTCGCGAAATCTAGTTGCCCAAAGAATTGTGGTAACACAAGTATTCCTTACCCATTTGGCATAGGGAAGGGGTGTTTTCTTGCTGAACCATTTGAAGTCACCTGCAATCACTCCACCAATTCTGCTTACCTAGAATACTTCGAAAGTGAGGTGTTTCGTATCTCAGATACTGAAGTGCGTGTCAATGCTTTTCCTATGATTCATCCCAAGTTTGACAAAACTTCTGGAGAAAACTTGTTAGCTGATCCTGAAGGTAACTTGGGGCCTAATTTTGCCTTCTCCAAGGGTAAAAACTAAAGACTGGGTAGTTCCGTTTGAAACTAAAGACATATCGTAAGTTTCAAAGAGAGAGTGTTTTGTTTTAGAGAGACATGGCAACATGAAAGGAAAGTTGAGATCGGAAGAGCACACGTCTGTGAAACCCTCCTCTGATGGAACTTCCTCTTTGATCAAAAAAGAGTTTAATATTCATGATCAAAGAATCTGGAGAAATCAGCGATTTGTTCCAATAAAATAGGACTTTTTTCATTTCTAGACATGGCAACATGAAAGGAAAGTTGTATTCTATATTTCTGCGGTAAGGATGTGAGCGCTGCTAGGGATAACAACAACTGCAAAAATAATGGTGGAGCAGCCATGAATGGAAAGTTGGGGCGGTGGCGGGACGATGGTGCAGTAGCACTCATATTTTTTTTGTTGATTTCTCCTAGCATGGAAAAATTAAAAAGCCAATTTTTTTTGTATAATTTAAAACTTAATTTTCAATTGAGTTTATGACATTAAATTTCTTGATATGGATTGTGGATTTGTCTTATATGCATATAGTTCTATCCATTTTAATGTCAGATTACGTTCTCTAATTAATTTTTAACTTTTTTAGGTGTCTTTGTATAGGCTTGAACCGACGCCTAAAATAAACAATAGGTGTCAGTTGTACCACTACAATTGATGCCCTATTATTTCTTTTTATAATTTTTTTTTAAAAATTGACTTTAAGCGTTGGATGTTTCACAACAACCGACGCCTACTGTGACATTTAAGCGTCATCTAACAACCGACGTCTATGCTTTTACAATGCACGCCGCTCCCATATACATCACCTTCAAAACCTACGCCTATTCATAAATATAACCGACGCCTCTTGAGTTATTTTGTTGTAGTGGCTCATTGCGGTATGCAAATTTGATAGGAGTTTTTCCCAATTCATTGTGGGTTTTTTCCTTTTTTTTTTTAGTACTTTTATATCTTTTGTTTTTAAAATAAAAAATTAAGAGATATAACAGTAATTTTATGAAAAATTTAGCCGTGGTATTGACGGAATCCCCCAAAAATGACGCTCTTCCGATCTATGAAAGGTTAGGAACTCAAGAGGTCAAAAAAAGGTTAAAGATTTAACCAATTCTTAACTCAAAATATGGGAACGATTTGTAAAATTAACTCGTAAAATGGTAATTTCCCATGATCAGTCAAAGTCCTGAGTGCATTTTTCTATGAGTAATGCTATTTAGCACCACTGGTGCTTGGCATTATATTAAGGTGGTATTGAATGATAAGTTAAATATAGTGGGTCCATTATTCATTCATTTAATTTCACTTATCATTCAATATCACTTTAGTTGCCACATAGATTAGCGTCAAGTACTATTGGTGCTACATAACATTATTCTTTTTCTACCGTGGGATCCGACTCTAGATAGGGGAAAAAAAGGCAATTTGGAAAAAAATTCACCCCAACGATTAAACCCTTAAATGTGTGTGTGTGTATATATATCCACAATCAAAATGCTTCTTAGATCGGTGCATCTCCTTTGTGTGTGTTAACAACATTTTCTCGAGTGCGTTGCTAATAATACTCGTTCAGTTTTGGGTGACAATGGCGGCCTCAGGCTCGAAGCCTGGTTGCCAAACGAAATGTGGTAACTATACTTTAACCATTTGGGATAGGGGGAGGATGTTATCATGGCAAACCATTTGCCGTCACCTGCAATCACTCGACCAATTTCACTTAGCTAGACGCGATTATCAAATATGGTCTCTTTTAATTGTTAGGCATGTGTAGAACAATCTATGCATGTATTCAATCAAGACTAAAGTTTTGATATGATTGAAGAGCATTTTTTATACTCGCAACTGACGATAAGTCATCACAAGCGAGTAGAAGGCTTATGATACTGAAAATAGCTAAATTGGGTAGATAATACAAGTAGCGTGTTAATTGACATAATAAAATACAAGTACTATTAACAAACACATTATGATGAGATCTCGATCGTATATAATTGATAATCCGTGTCACCCAAATCTAATGGCCCGTTAACTTAACATTAAGACTAACTGACTTAATATATAAATAAGTGGGGCAGAAAACAGAGGGACCAGGGATAGAATTTAAAAAGAAGGGGCTTTCTCTCTTTACCACTCTCCGTTCTCCCTCGAGCTCCTGGTCGTCACCCCACCCCACCCCACCCCGTCAAAACTCAACTCGATCTAGAGCTCTCTGTTCGAAACCACCTCAAAATTGTGATACGGTGTCACTGTATCTCCAGAGTTAATTTATTGGGCATGTAACGCACACTAAATATGATATATTTGAACAATTATATATTACGCGTGCCACTTGAAGATTATATTTAATCTTAGTCAACTTTCTCTTCTTTCCATCTTCAATTATTTCTAGCTTACCCTTTGTTTTCTCAGTGTTACTTTGATTGACCACTGGTTAAAAATATTAAAGCTGTTACCTCATTCTCATCCACTAGAACGCACTTTAATTTTCTTTCCACCTGGCAGTTAATGCTATTTTCTAAAATTCAAACATGTGAGAGGACCTAATTAAGCCGCGTGTCCTTGGTAATTAGGCAAGTTACACAAACACACAAATTATGGTTAGGACGTAGAAGAGCCACACTTTTTCAGCAACATCTCGCTCCCCCGGAATTTGTCGGAAAATTTTCATAACCATAAGAGAAGTGCTATGAATAATACCAGTTATACAAATTGGATACATGGCAATTCATAAATTAATTTTTGAAAATATTTCAAGATGTGTAAGATTTATAAATTATTGATGGCACGTGTGTAAAACTATTTTTTTATACAAAAGGGAGACAATAGAGGAGAAGGGCTGGCGTGATTCAAACTCAGGACCTCCTTTCTAGAACTTGAGATCTTAACCACTATAGACGTACATGTCCGAACCACGCTAGCACGCATGTAAATTGTACAATTAGTTGCTTGAGTGGTAAAGAAAAATTTTCACATCTATCCTGCCAAGGATGGAATACATACCAAGAAACACGATGAAAAATTTGGTGCCCAAACACAACTTTGAGGTACACAAGCCCAACCTCAAGGAAAAAGTTATCTACCATGATATACAACATGTTCAAGGTAAACAAATTAAACTTACTAAAATGAAGTCTCGGTTGCTTGGTCCACTAGAAATGTTCAAACACTAGATATCTAGTGCTATAACGATAACACTAATCCTCAAATCATATGTGCAGTTAATATTATAACACACCATATATCTGGTACTACACCATAGTTGTAACAAGCTTCATTTGACCCGCTAAGTATTTCTTTTTGTTATTTTAATTCAATTATTCCTTGTATACAGACACCAGCGCACTCGTTTGATAGAATTGAATATTGAACAAAGAAAGAAATTCTTTTTAGTTTTTAATCATAATTCATGAATCACCTTTTGGCTTTCAATTTTCCGAAACCTTTCGTTCACATCGGGTGGGAAAAGGAGAAACTTCTGAGTTTACTTTTGAAATTCAGGCAACATACAGCGATGTGGTGTGCTAACAGCACATATATAGGCAGCACGCCTCAAATTATATCAAAAGTTAGTAGCATGTCACATTATCCATCTGATACTACAACAGTGTCACATCTCTAGTGCTTTAAAATTTTTATCTTGTCATTCATTTTGCAACATTTTTGTTCTTTTTGTTCAATAAATGGGACACAGAAGCGATCCAGTCGGCAGAAATGAGACACTTAAAGTTATTGGGATGGGAAGGGAAAGATAATACTATGTGTTTTTCTTATATTTGCAAAGGAAAAAACCTTGTTTATGATTGGTGACAAAATAAAGTAATGAACCAATTGACTAGGATTGAACACCGTCCTCACGTGCGACACAATGGAATCAAAATATAACAAAGAAGGAAACAAGGAAAGTTCATCCAGCTGAAATCTTTGAAGAAATTAAAGAAAAAATTGATAACCAGGTAGAACGTGAAGTGCATCTCTTAATTTAGTGTTTGAAGAAAAACAAACAAGTCTTGGAAAGTATATATATTTACCAGAGCTAGATCAGTCTTCGCTGTAACACAGAGGACCTGGAGGAATGGCATCTCGAAGAATGCAGCAAATTTTAGCAGGTGCCTTGCTAATATTCCTCCATTTGCAGGCCACATTAATGGCCTCATCAGTCGCGAAATCTAGTTGCCCAAAGAATTGTGGTAACATAAGTATTCCTTACCCATTTGGCATAGGGAAGGGGTGTTTTCTTGCTGAACCATTTGAAGTCACCTGCAATCACTCCACCAATTCTGCTTACCTAGAATACTTTGAAAGTGAGGTGTTTCGTATCTCAGATACTGAAGTGCGCGTCAATGCTTTTCCTATGATTCATCCCAAGTTTGACAAAACTTCTGGAGAAAACTTGTTAGCTGATCCTGAAGGTAACTTGGGGCCTAATTTTGCCTTCTCCAAGGGTAAAAACAAGCTTGTTGTGTTAGCATGTGATGTCTATGCTTTCATCGTCGATCCAGCAACTAAAAATCTGGTAACAGGGTGTGCAACTTTCTGCAACAGCACGCAAATTGTCGTTCCTCCTTCTTCATCCTGTGGCGGGGTAAATTGCTGCCAGACTATTATTCCAATACATCTTACTGATTTCATCATTGGGATGCGGTCAATGAATACTCAAACAAGATCCTGGGCAGCATCTAATGGTTGTAACAATTATTTCATTGTGGAAAATGACTTTGACATCTCTATATCTGCAAAATCCAGCAAGTGTGAAAAAGATGTCGACAATTATATTACTGAAGATTATTTGCCGGTGATTTTCGAATGGGCAGTTGGAAACACGAGTTGTGATCGTGCAAGTGAAATGGAAATCTATGCATGTCAAGGAAATAGCGATTGTGTTGACGCTGCTGCAACTGGAGGATATCGATGTCAGTGCAAGCCGGGATACCAAGGAAACGCTTATATCAAAAATGGCTGCAAAGGTAATACTTATTTGGGTACTTATATATAGGACAACCTTGTTAACAAGTTACATGTTATTTGTGAAGCAAGTGAAACTAATTTATGGGATTTTCTTCTTTTCAAATTATATGTATCCAGACATAGATGAATGTAAGAAGACAAATCCTTGCCCACATAACACCTTTTGCGTCAATACCAGAGGTAGCTATCGTTGCGAGGCAATTGAGCTGAAGAGACACAGAATCTTCCCCATAATTCTAGGTATAGCTTTCTATTTTTTGTTCAAAATTCGTTTTCCACGAATATTGAACCCAATGTACTTACAGTGCTCTTTGCATTTGACAGGCACGGGGACGACCTTGGTTACTCTAATTCTAATAGGGTTTTGTCTATGGCTTACCTGGGTACATAAGAAGAGAATGGACAGGAAAGCTAAACAAAAGTTCTTCGAGAGGAATGGAGGCTTGCTACTACAGCACCACATCTCATCAAGTAGTGGAACTGCACTGGCAATCAAGCTCTTCTTACGTGAAGATTTGGAGAAGGCGACGGACTATTTCAATGAAAATCGTGTTCTAGGGAAAGGAGGGCTTGGTACTGTCTACAAAGGAATGCTATCAGATGGAAGCATTGTAGCTGTTAAGAAATCCAACAAAGTTGATGAGAATCAAGTGGGTCAGTTTATTAATGAAGTTTTTATTCTGTCCCAAATAAGTCATAGAAACATCGTAAAGTTGTTAGGTTGTTGCCTGGAGACCGAAGTGCCATTGCTTGTGTATGAATACATATCCAATGGAACCCTCTCATACCATCTTCACGATGAGCCTAACGTCTCGCCCCTTTCTTGGGAAAATAGATTACGTATTGCTGCAGAAGTAGCAGGTGCTCTTGCTTATCTACATTCATGTGTTACAACATCAATTTTTCACAGAGACGTAAAGACCAGCAACATACTGTTAGGTGAGAATTATAGGTCTATCATTTCTGATTTTGGACTTTCAAGATCGGTGCCCACAAACAAGACCCACCTAACAACCTTTGTGGGAGGCACTTTTGGTTACTTGGATCCAGAGTACTTCCGATCAGGACAACTTAATGACAAGAGTGATGTCTATGCATTTGGGGTAGTTCTTGCCGAACTTCTAACAGGACAGGAAGCCATCTCTTCCCAGACTGATGAAGGCTTAGTACATCATTTCCAATCAGCAATGAAAGAGAACAATCTTTTCAAATTGATAGATAAGCGGATTGCAAGCGAAGCTCAAGATGAGGACATAGTAGCAGTTGCTAAGATTGCGAAAAGATGTATGAAGTTAACTGCAAGAAAAAGGCCATCCATGAAAGAAGTAGCATCTGAACTTGACGTCGTTATAAGAAGGTTAAAAGGAGATACACTGTGCAATCAAGCCTCTTTAAGTGCTTGTTATTCCATAATTGAAAGCTACTCATCCAGTTACACAGACGATACAGTTGCTGTGGATATTGATCAAGAATTAAATTAAAATTCAAACGTAGCTCTCTTCTTCTTGACAGGAATTGGGTTATGCATTCTTAATTTTAGCATTCTCTTTTATTTGTAATTTCTTATGTGTGTGCTTGCTTCGCTACTTGGTATGTTGAAGTAAACAGGACAGGGAAAATGAGATCGAATATAATGCTTTAGGTACTTAAAGTATGTTTGGGATACCTAGTCGTCCGATATATATATATATATATATATTTGAACAATTATTCCTAGTGTCATATTAGATCAAGTTCAATGTTTCTTAACACTATCTCTTTTTGCATCTTGATCCATTATTACTAACTTTTCCTTTATTGCTATTATTTTGACTGGATATTGATAAAGCAAATCTGTCAAAATGTCTTTCACTAGACTTTTCAAGTTTCTTTTATCCACATGATGAGGAGCACAAATTTTCAAAGAACTAACTTCTACGTTATAGAATTCATGTACATATATTTAAGAATTAAATGTGCAAATTTTTCTGTAAAAAAAAAAATAGCACTATATATATGGAAACCATAGTTGTAGAAAGGTAAGAAACGATGGTTTCTTGTGTTTTTATAACTAGGTAGCTTCCATAATGGAGATCACGTTGTTTATATAGAAAAATTGGTTAAGTTTGCTACACAAGAAACATTACATATCAAAGGACGAACGCAATTCTATAAAAGCAATTTCATAGCATAGGATCAATGCAACAAAAACAGTGAGCGGAGGAACATAAAATCCTAAAAGCATTTTCTAAGTACTCCTCACATATCAAACTGACATAGAAGTGTTTTTAACCCTAACTAGCATTGTTGAGCTCAGTGAATGTGATTGTGAACCTGAATAGAAATTCGTCAAACCAATCACATTCACATATTTTATAAGATCCAGATATATTACATATATAGACCATGCATTAATTCATTCTTACTCATTCTATTTCTATGTATCGTGCTGATTGGGGGGCTGCGTATGTGGATACCTACAAGAACTAATGTTGCTTTAGTAATTTAGGAGTACAATACAGTCCTATTTCCTAATATTTCATTTCATGGTTTGAAGACAAAATTTTAACTCTGATGTAGAAACCATATTCTGAAGTAGGTTGACTATCAAAACTTGGATGAAAAAAACTCTAAGGAGTCTCGTTATTTTGTTTTGCTTCAAAGGAAAAGGTTTACATACATAGTCACAATTTACCTAATTTTTTTGGCCCCAGTGGATCTTGTCTCAACTCTTAAAACCGCTAGATTAGATTGACGAATGATGAGTTCTCAATTGGTGGTTAAATTACAATTTCGCAACTACCAAATCCAATATAATTAATGGACTTGAAACTTTTAGATCAAAACATAATGTCATCAGACACGTAGGCATGATTTATTTTTCCTGTCATAGCTTAACATGTGTACATTTCATTTCATTTAAGTGAGACAATATGTAGCACAGACTTGAACTCAAGACTTTTTTATAATCTACTGTAAGATTTTTAAAGTTGACGCTTTAATTTTATTTTATGTTATGTTATACTTGTGTTATCTTGAATTTAGTTAATTTTCCAATTTTCATTTAATTTATCCGGTACCAGCGTACTCTTACTCGTACGTTCCAAACCAGGTAGTGAACAAAGAAAGTAAAGTTCTGGTTTTGAGAAATATATTCAGTCAAGGGCCTTTTGTTTCTGAATCTTCACGTCTAGCAGCGAAAGGAAATTAAGGATAAACTTCTGATTGATTAATTGGTCATTCATCCTACAACATTTTTGTGTGTTGCTAAAGCGAGACCAAAATTTTCAAAAGTGATCTACGTAGAAATTGAAACGGGCGTTTTTTTTTTCATCGGTTCAAGCATTTCGAAAATGTGATGATTCTTTAATTTGTTAGGGGAAGTAGATAGTACTCCCTCCGTCCCAGGTATATAGTTAATGTTACTTTTTTGGGGTGTCTCAATTATATAGTCATCTTTCTTTATTAAAAAATTTAAAATTGCATTATTTTACTAATTTATCATCATTTAATACTTAGGTAAAACTATCAATTTTAAATTTTACTCATTGAATTAGAGTAAATAAGAACACGAATTGCAAAATATATATTTTCAATACAATTCTTAATCCACATGAGCTGGCAAAGTGGTCTATATAATTAAGATGGACGGAGTATTATTTAAGTGTAATTTGACAATTATATCAACTGCTCCTACCATCTCACTAAATAGACAGATTAATTTGTATTTTCATAAAGATTAAAAAAATTTAATTAATGTTGTTGAAAAAGTAAAAATTAAGGATTACTTGTTCCAAATATGTACTTTTTAATTTACTATAATTATATCGCTTTATTAGCTATATTTTGTTGTTAATGATTTCATGAGCGTATAAGAAAATTAAACATTTCAACTATATTTAAAAAAAAAAACGAGTTTCCCATTATAATATGGGACGGACAAAAAAAAATGTAAAGCCTATCTTATTATGCATGGACAACATGCTAAGTTCCTGATGGCTTCACGTTGTCAGTGTTGCTCTGAGGAGGAGACACTGGAGCATGTTTTCATTAGCAATCTGATAGCTGATAGAGTATGGCAGAACTTCTCCTCTATCTTCCAGGTTTCTCATCATGTGTCTGACGGTATTCAGCATTGTTTTCAGATATGGCGATTTTCTGGACACGCTGTCAAACTGGGGCACATTCCCATCATTGTGCCGTTTTTTTGTGTTCTGGTTCTTGTGGAAGGCGCGAAATGATACGAAACACAGAGGCATAGCTGCTGATGTTAGGAGGATTATTTAGCGTGTGCATCAGGCTGTATCTTTTTTTCATATTGGCAGAGCATTTCGCTTCACACATTAGAGAGAAGACAATGATTTGGTTTCTAGATTTGACATTTTTGTTTCCTCTCTCCCTCCTCCCCCTCATGTTTTGGTTTTTTGGCAGAGACCATCTGTGGGAACTCACAAGGTGAATATAGATGGATGTGTTGTTGACGAGAGAGCTAGTGGAGGTAGTATTATCAGGGACTCTAGGGGGCTGCGTTCGTGCCTTTTCTACTGATTATGGGAATTGTATGATTTTGGAGGTTGAGCTTCGTGCTATCCTCGATGGTATTTTACTGGCCAGGTCACTTGGTATCTCAAATTTATGGGTGGAGGCTGGTTCTATTGTCGCTATCCATTGCATTCTTCATGGAGATGGTCCTTGGAATCTTCAGTTCATTATTCAACGCATTCGACAGCAGTACACTCTGACAGAGATAGACTCTCACACATTTTCCGCGAGAGCAACTAGGTTGCTGATGCTCTTGCTTCTGACAGCTAGACTAGACAGGGTTACATAGAGCATGGGGTGCACGATTTGCCTTCAGTAGCCCGTGAACTACTACAGATAGACCGTCATGGTTTTTCCTCAGTCAGAGGTATATAGTTTAGCTCAATTTTTTTATTTTTTGATTTTTTGAGTCATGTGTACAGTTACTCTAGCTATTGTTTTATTTCTTCTTCTTACTGATTCCAGTGTTAGAGAGGTAGTACCTCCTTATTTACTGTTTTCATTGATTGTACATTTAGTTGGAGGTCAGGTTTTATGCCGCCCTCTTGGGTCGTACTGGTTTTTGAGATGTTAATAAAAATGGTAGAGGGATTTCAAACTCCCGCTAGCTAGGTAAGGTGGACGCCTAAAAATGACGCTGCAACCTAATTGGTGCTTTGATTAAAAAAAAAAAAACCTTGTTAACGAACTGTTTAACCTAATTTAAGTGGGACGGACCATAGTTCTCACATGCATATGGCAAAATCAAAGTAATTTATAGGAATAAAGAAACAAGGGAAGTTCATCCAACTGAAAGATAAAGAGAGATTTGTATTTTAATACTCGATCGGCGGCAGAGCGTGAAGCAGATGTTCTTATTAGCGTTTGACACAGAGGGAGAAAGAAAAAAAGGGGTTTGGAAACTATATAATGAACTATTTAAATGAATGTGCGTGTATCTTTCCTCTATTCTTAGAATTAAAACCAATGTATCTTTTCTATGTTAATTAGATCAATGCCTCAGACAAAAACGGCATCTCAAAGAATGCAGCGCCCAGTGCAGATTTTATCGAGTGTTGCTAATACTCGTTCACTGTTAAATTAGCTTTTCGAAAAGGTGATTTCTATAGAATATATATTCGATGAAGTAGACACTATGTGTACTATACAAATATATATCCACCATTTAATTCTACTCATTCTCTATCTTATTTTTAAGGAAAAGAAAATATAATGTGACAACCAGTCAACTATTTACTAAAGCGTGCTAATGCAACAGTTTCATTCTTAAAGTATTATTGAAAATAAAACTTGACTTGTTAACTAGCTTTTGAGCATAATTATTTGGGAGCACCGTCCAAAATAATACAAAATCAAAATAATATTATATTCGGGGGTAGAACGAGGGGAAAATGGCTTTGGATATGAATGCATGCATGTGTGTATATATATCGTTCCACAATTAAATCTGTATATCTTTTCTAACACCAATTTTATACCTCAGAAAAAAGATGGCATCTCGAAGAATAGAGATTTTATCCAGTACCGCCTTGCTAATACTGGTTCATTTTTGGGCGACAATGGCCTCAGACGCAAAACCTGGTTGCCAAACGAAATGTGGTAACATAACTATACCTTATCCATTTGGGAGGGGGGAAGAATGTTATCTTGCCAAACCATTTGCTGTTACCTGCAATGAGCCGACCAATTTCACTTGTCTAGATTCCTTTAACAGTCTGGTGTTAGGTATCTCAATTGCTCAAGTGCATGTCAATGCTTTTCCCATATTTCAATGGAAGCTCAACGAAACTTTTGCAGAAAGCACAATGGCTACTTTTTTTACAAGTTGGGGGCCTAATTTTGCCTTTTCCAAAGCCAGAAACAAGCTTGTTGTGCTAGGATGCGATGTCTATTTTTACAGTGCTGATTCAGAAATCGAAAATCTGGTAGCAGGCTGTGCAACTTTCTGACACGGTGAAAGCATTAATGTCCCTTCATAGTTTTCCTCTTCTTCCTGTAACGGCAGGTTGCTGCCAGACTATTATTCCATTTGATCTTCTCAACTCGGACAGCTGGATACGTCTGAAATTTAATCCAAGATGTTCGTCGAGTCTGATACTTGTATCCATTTTGTTATCATCGACAAGTACTTCAGTGGCTTCAACATATCTATAAATTCCCCAAACTCATCATGTGCAGACGAGGAAGATTTAATTGGTACTCAACAGCCTTTGCCGGTGGTTGTTGGAAACACCACTTGCAAGCATGCACCTAATATGAAAGACTATGCATGTCGAGAAAATAGCCATTGCGTTGACGCTCCAAAAGCTGGAGGATATCGATGTGAATGCAACCCGGGTTTTAACGGGAACCCTTACATCCAAAATGGATACAAAGGTACGTAAATTATATATCTGATGAGCTTTTCGTTTTCCCCACTTTTATAATATTGGAACTTTATTCAGCAGCCTTATATTATAGATATTTTTCAATTTATAATTATTTTTTTGAAGCACATATATATATATATATAGTGAAGCGTATTTATATATTTTGGAATGGTTCAGACAAAAAATGAGCGTAGCAGAGAGGGGAAAAATGATTGCCCAGCAAACACTTCTGCGTTAATACCAATGCTGGCTACCATTGCCTAGCAATTGATCCCAACAGAAAGAGATTCATCAGCATATATATAGGTATATCTTTTTATTTATTTATCATTATTTTTAAAAATTTTTGTCCCCTCAGTATTCTCTCTCATTTACTTATAACTGACTTTACATTTGACAGGCACCGAGGCTGCCTTGATTCTTCTAGTTCTAATAGTTGTTTGTCTATGGCTTATTCAGAAACATAAGAAGAGAATGGACAAGAAAACTAAACAAAAGTTCTTCAAGAGGAATGGAGGCTTGCTACTACGGCACCACATCTCATCATCTAGTGGAACTACTGCCCCCGCGATAAAACTCTTCTTACACCAAGACTTGGAAAAAGCAACAGACAACTTCAGTGAAAATCGTTTTCTGGGAAAGGGAGGTCTTGGCACTGTCTACAAAGGAATGCTATCAGATGGTAGCATAGTAGCTGTTACGCAATCCAACATCATTGATGAGAATCAACTGGGTCAGTTTATCAATGAAGTTTTTATTCTATCACAAATAAGTAATAGAAACATCGTTAAATTGTTAGGTTGTTGCCTTGAGACAGAAGTGCCATTACTTGTATATGAATATATATCGACTGGAACCCTCTCGCACCATCTTCATTATGAGCCTGACATCTCAACCCTTTCTTGGGAAAATAGATTACGCATTGGTGCACAAATAGCAGGAGCACTTGCTGATCTACATTCATGTGTTACTACTTCAATTTTTCATAGAGACAAAATCCAGCAATATACTTTTAGATGAGGATTACAGGGCTGTCATTTCTGATTTTGGACTTTCGAGATCAGTGCCCATAAACAAGACCCACCTAACAACATTGGTGGAAGGTACTTTTGGTTACTTAGATCTAGAATATTTTCGGTCTGGACAACTTAATGATAAAAGTGATGTTTATGCATTTGAGGTAGTTCTTCCCGAACTTCTAACAAGAAGAAAAGCCTTCTCTTCCAAGACTGACGCAGACGTGTGCTCTTCCGATCTCAATCAGCAATGAAAGAGAACCATCTTCTCAACGTGGTAGATGAGCAAATTGCAAGTGAAGGTCAAGAAGAGAAGATCGTAGCAGTTGCTAAGATTGCAAAAAAATGTATGAAGTTTACTGCTCGAAAAAGGCCATGCATGAAAGAAGTGGCGGCCGAACTTGATGGTCTTAGAAGGATAAAAGAAGATCCACAGTGCAACCAGACCTCTCTCGGGGCATGTTATTCCATAAGTGAAAGTTGCTCATCCAGTTGCGCTGACGATACAGTTGCAGTGGACATTGATCAAGAAAATAAGCTCTATTTCTTGATGCTGTGGCATTATGCATTCTTGATGTTAGCCAGCACCATTATCTCTTTCTTTGTTTTTATGTTTTTATGTGTTTGGATTGAATCCAGTTGGAGAATTTTACTGGGTGTGTTAAAAAATAATAATAAATAAAAATAATAAAACGATTTTAACAAGTATTCAAGTAGTTTTCAATTGTATGTGATATCTGAATGTACAATTATTTCATGTGCAATTGCAGAAGATCGTATTTAGGGTTGGGCGGTTGGCTAACATTTTCCTGCCGGCGGGGGGGGGGGGGGGGGGGGGGGGGGGGGGGGGGGGGGGGGGGGGGGGGGGGGGGGGGGGGGGGGGGGGGGGGGGGGGGGGGGGGGGGGGG
>CAVNYN010261417.1:15595-30334 GCA_963692815.1 Nyctanthes arbor-tristis
CCCCCCCCCCCCCCCCCCCCCCCCCCCCCAAAAACAAATAGATTGGCCCCCCGGGGTAGAAGTGGGAAGGGTTGGTGTCGTTGATTGTCATTTTCTCGTTCCATCTTTAGTTATTCCAACTTTTCCTATATTTTTTCTTCTCCATAAAAAAAAATTAAAAAAAATAACTTTTCCCATATTTCCATTTTTTTTTTTTCTGAATGATATGTCTCTATTATTTTAATTGGTAGTTGATGAAAGAAAATTTCACTGTCTTCCAATAGGATTACTTTACAATTTTCTTCCATCCACATTATTAGAAGAGAGAGAGAATAGAAGTGACTTTATCTTGATCTTTGTCAAGATAGCTTTCAAAATAATTATGACACTTTTCATGTTCCATACAACGTATTCTAAAAGGCACACCTAGGCTTCAGCTCGTACTCCAAAACCTCACGTCTTTTCACCATTGACCAAGTATTGCCATGCCCAGATGCCCTAAGACTAAAGGCGTGATTTCAACGTTTTTCAACATCTTATACTTTTTAGAACACATTTTACATGTCATACATCCCTGTATGATTAAATAAAAGTTTCTTAAAAAGTTATATTTCTGTACCTGGCTATATTTGTACTCTTTCAGCTGTCTGTACTCTAGAAAGCAGAGCAGATACGGAACCAGATACGACAGCGACATTTCCACTAGAGGAACTTCCTGGTTGTATTAAATGCAGAAAACAGAGAATCAAATTGTCATAACTCATAAATTAGCTTCAAAGAGGTCAAGAAAAGTATGTTCCATCTCATAGAAATAGAAGATGGATTTTACTTTTGCCATATATTGTTATACAGAAGAGAAGCCAGTCATCAGCACATACAGCTAATACTCTACATGACAGAGGTAGAATCTGCCCTAGAATCAGCCTGTTGGACTCCACATATGACCACCATTTCGCCATCAAATTGCAACTTTCAAGTAAATTACATCTCTTCCTTGCCAGAGTAGTAATACTGGAAAACACAGGAGAAGTCTTTTGCTCCATAACCAGTGTTGCTGAGTTCGGTGAATCTGAACAAAAACACGGTAAATGGTTAAGAACTCCAACAATTGATGTTCCTACAGTAACTTAAAGAATCTAGATAGGCCTAATATTTCAATTAAGCGAAGGTTTCAAGCCAGTGAATTGTTTTAATTAACCTGAGGTAGAAGCAATCTGCAGCAGGCTGACTACCAGAACTTGGACTATTCATGATGGTTTTTGCTGAGGTTAACGCCTTGAGCCGTAGAATAAAACTCTCAAGAAACCTCACCTTGTGTTTGGGCTCAAATGGAGATGTTTACATATGTAGCAGGTGATGCATACCATTTCTTTTCACTTTTCATGATATTCAACTATATTTAAAATCTTCCATTATCTTAAAATTGTGTTAGAGAAGTTGCAGAAAACCAGTATTCCTCGTGCGACTAGCTGATGCATTTGGCATGCTACAGACATTTGGAGCACGTGAAAGAGTAATATTATATATATATATATATATATATATATATATTATGTAAATGGTCATAACTAATATATTGCAATTGCAAGTTTGACTATGTCACTTCATATTTTAAGCATACTGTTTTTCCCTGCAAACACTTATTCTAAAGCGCACAGACTTACATCTCTTCCGCTACAGAAGTCAATGGAAATTTGAGGCCGACCTCTTCGGCAGATGCAGAAGCAAGTTTTAGATCTTTAGCCTAAATTCAAAGAGAAAAGAATCAAACACGTCAACAGTCAATGGGTTTTGGAAAAATGATAACATGATACACTCTAGACTATATCAACAGAAAACCACCATACGAAGGTTGTCTACATGTAGATAAACAAGTGAGCCAAGAGATGAAAAGGTGATAGAACCAAATTTGAGCTGCGAGTACTTCTAGAGCACCAAAGTAAATATCACTTCCATATTTTATTTATTTTCCCTCTTAAAAACATTGTTTCTAAGCATGAAAGAGTTACGTATCAGTAAACTTGAATGATGCCAATTTTAGCACAAAGAAAAATTTAAATTCGTTGGCCTCTATCTAGATACTGATAAAGAAAATTTTAAAATCTTTGGCCTCCATCTCTCAACTGATAAAGATCCTCTTAAAGGATTATAACAGATTGATTGAATTGAACCTTGAACCTTTCTTAAGGAAACAAATGATGAACACTATCATTCGAGTAAGCTGTTATGTGACAACTGACAAACCTATACTTTAAATTACAAAGGATTTCAAGCCATATGGAGTTTGAAAAGCAAAACTTGTCAAGTATTTTGCCTTCTATATAACAGTGATATAACTAACCACCGCAGAGGACCACATACCATTAGCTTGGAAGCAAACCCACCGTCATAATTCCTTGAAGCCGGAACTCCATCCATCACCCCAGGCACTGGATTATAAGAATCACTGTCACATAACAAAATGGAATTGAAATTAGCGTCAGCAGAATGCCTGTCTATATCTATGAGAACAGTCATAAACCAACCATAATATTGACTTTCCATAATTCTCATGACTCAAAATCACTTTGTGTGGGACATGTCTGATAGATATTTTGTTGGATATAAGGAAAAATGTAATGCTAAACAAAGACATAAATAACAATATTTACAGAATTTAAGTAATAAACTAACAGAAATGTTTTATCTTTGCAAAAAGAACAAGTTCGTCTCGGTTTAAACAATGTTTGTTGGGAACATAGATCAATGAATATAGGATCATCTCCTATTCTTCCTTGCCAGAAGTGTCAATTCACATATATTCACTGTAGCAAATTGAATGTTTTCAAGCTTTTGCATTTTGTAAGCAAATAATGATATTCTCTTTCAGTTACTGAACCTTAGTCTTTCAAATGGCTGCAGTGCAGGTAAAAATCAAAGAAGTAACAAAAACTAGATCTTATGGGTCATAATGGATGTATATGGTGAACCAAAGAAAAAAGAAAAATTCTAGGGGAAAATGAAAAGGGGGCATTATTACGTGACATTCTTATGTGGCACACTTGTATTGGATGATGAAAAAGTAGCCATATAATCATCACCCAATGAATGTGTGCCACATGAGAATGTCCCCCTCAAGAAAAAATTCAATGTCATTAAACATATAGCGCAGTAAGATACTAAATAGAAGCTACCTACTCCAACACCGAGCACTGGAAGAGTTAAATATCTTTGTTAAAGTACTTGCAGTGATTCCCAAAGACTGACCAAGTGCAAAGGCTTCTGAGACCCCAAGCATACTGACAGCCATTGCCAAATTGTTGCAAATTTTTGCTGTCTAAAATTCAGAAGAAAAACGTAAACATCATTTTCTCAAAAATGGTATCCAACAACCATGTGTTAGGCACTGGTTCCATATATAGGCACAAGTTCTGCATAAATCCAGCAAAATATATTAAATGCTCTGGTGTTAAACTAGAAGGCAGAAAATGTGTTATACCAATAATCACTTATTAAATTTCTCATATATCTGTTTCGTATGTGTGAAAGATCAAATATTTTTACTCACAATCCATGAAAAGCTAATGTCTGTGCTTGGTAAGTATGAGAAGGCAACAACAATATATAAAATGAAGACATTATGAAAATGGTACAACGTAACAACTCCATGAGGTTTTATATGTCACGACCTATTTTTGGTTGTAATGTCATCTTATATCCATGGGTGCGATGTTCTTGCAATCAGAGATCCCGACTGTCAAAGCTTAAGTTAATTAATGCAGACATTAATAGCTATAGGATGACATTGGCATCGGACTCAGTTTTATGTAGAAGTTTCACAAACATTGAAACACATATTGAATTATGCAGGTAAAATGCAAAAGTATACATGCCCATTACGCATACCGAGCCATTTCCTGCTCCCCCGCAGTAAATGGTGTTTTTGCCCATTGAGAGAAACAATGGCTTTGCCGCCATATAAGCTTCCTCCGTGCCACCAACCTAAATTACATGCAATATACAGTTTTAGTTTCAGAACTCCAATGCATCAAAACTTTTGCAGCAACAATCTATTGACTCCTGTTACTACTTTCCTATTTATGGAGTGATGCATCATCTGTTAACATCTCTATTTCATTCTAACATATGATATACTTTTAGAGCAATTCTAATGGTGGGGGAAAAACGCCAACAGGAAAATGCTAAAAGGAAAAAATTAGGGGGGAGAAAAGGTATTCTCAAATAATGTATAGGGGGAAAACTTGAGGGAAAATCTAGTGATTATAGTGTTAGAGATTTTTTTTTTGTTTTAACTTTTTTACAAATACGTTTGCCGTTGCCTTTTTTTCATCATACAATTGATATCAATCTTTCACAAAACACTATTTTCCTTAATTTACTACATATATTTTTGAAGGGAGAAAGTGAGGGGTAATTGTCAAAATGATCTAATGCCTGCCGCCAAACCCTTATGTGGCGCACCAGATGTGTGTCATCTGGCACGCCACATCATACCCTCTGATGTAGCATGCCAGATGACACACATCTGGCACGCCACATAAGCCTCTGGCATTAGATCATTACTAATGGGAATTGGGTCAAAAGGAGGCCAAATTTGGCCCCTCATTTACCTTTTTCCCCTTCCAAAATGGTCTTTTCTCCCCATCCCCCTATACACTATTTGGTTTTGTTGCGAAATAAACCCAACACAGATGTGCTATTAGGGTTGACCACTCTGTAACAAGTGAATATAAACTTGATAAAAATGTTGAGGTGTCCCAATATCATTTAAAAAGAAACAAAATTGTGAAGAAAAAGTTAGGAAAACTTTTAAAAAATTCACAGCCTTGATAAATTTTTATATTTACCAACTTTCTAACATGAGGCAGCAGTAAGTCAATATGGAGCATGTTTGCGCTTGAAATCCACAACTACCACCTACTAATGCCACACACGTGATATGGAACCCAGAACTACAGCCCACTTAAATTACAATTTAAGTGTTTCCAAACCAGCAGATGTTTGCAGCAAATTTTTGCCCATATTGATCTTTTTACTTCATTCCAGCGAACTAACAGCGTCAAGGAAGTTCCAATGGTAAATCAAAGTTAGATCAGAAGAATGTCAAATAGTCTACAACATATACACTATTTGGTTTTGTTGCGAAAAAAAACCCAACACAGATGTGCTATTAGGGTTGACCACTCTGTAACAAGTGCATATAAACCTGATAAAAATGTTGAGGTGTCCCAATATCATTTAAAAAGAAACAAAATTGTGAAGAAAAAGTTAGGAAAACTTTTAAAAAATTCATAGCCTTGATAAATTTTTATATTTACCAACTTTCTAACAGGAGGCAGCGGTAAGTCAATGTGGAGCATGTTTGCGCTTGAAATCCACAACTACCACCTACTAATGCCACACACGTGACATGGAACCCAGAACTACAGCCCACTTAAATTATAATTTAAGTGTTTCCAAACCAGCAAATGTTTGCAGCAAATTTTTGCTCATATTGATCTTTTTACTTCATTCCAGCGAACTAACAGCGTCAAGGAAGTTCCAATGGTGAATCAAAGTTAGATCAGAAGAATGTCAAATAGTCTACAACCATACCATGAAAGTAAGTGATCCAGTTTCAGCAGCAAGAACTCCTCCAGATACAGGAGCATCCAACATGGCAGGTGTCTCCCAGCCATCTACAGAAAATAAAACCATTTCACAGGCAATTGAATTGTCATGGTTCCATATTTTTTTTGCCCTCCCTTTTCTTTTACTTTTCCCCCCTCTTTTTCCTAGTTATTGGATATTACAGAACATGCACCACATATTTGATTATCAAACAGCAGAAACATGTAATTTCATTTGGGTGAAGGGGGCCCCATGGGGAGGTCGATCATCCTACAATTGAAAAATATTCACATGTGGGCAATTGAAAAGGTTAGATCTGAAGAGATTACTGATGAACAATCAGTGAAGTAAAGAGAGATAGGCACAAATAACGTGATACTTCAGATTTTTCCTTGACATTATACCTTCCTTTCTCTTCAACGTACAACCGGAAATCTCCATTGAAAGCTTTCTTGATGTTTGAGGATCAATGGTAGAGGAATCTATGAATAACCATGGTCTGAGTAGATCTCTACCATTAAGCAAACCTTTTGGGCCAGTGTAAACATCTAGTACCTACACATAGTTGACATTAGAATAAGTGAAGGGAAAAGCAATCTTAAGAAAAATTTAGCTGATAATAAAGAAACAAGAGAAGAAAAGTCCAAATATCTAGAGAACGAGTTACAGATCCACTGCTCCATCCTCCAACAAATGAACTCTATCAAGATAGGACATTCAATCAATCACACAAGTTAGTAATGTCCCCTCTTTATCTTGCAAAGTGAACTTTTATTTATTCCTTCTCAAGATGAGGCTGTAGGTTGTGACTCCTTATCAGAAAATCAGATGCTTTAAGTCCAGAAGTAAGAATTACTCACGATACACATTAATGAATCGAACATACAAGATCTAACCACGAACTTTGTTGATATGGATGTAAATGTATAGTGATAACTAGACCAAATGTATCTAAAGCTCACATGGGATGATGATGGTAACATTGTTATTACAACATCACTTTCTGTGGCAACTTCCATAGGTGACTCTTTTGTGAGTATTCCTTTCTCAGAGAACATCTTCATGACCTGAAGATTGCTGTCAAAAACCCAAAGAGAAAATGTCACAACCATTGATATCCTCTTATTAACAGGCTAGCTCTGTGTAGTGCTTCAGAGTAAAAATGCCTCCAAGAAATAAATTTTTAAGAAAAGCTTCAAGTATCTTGCTAACCAACTCACTCTCTTCAAAAATATTTAAGCATAATAAAACACAAGCCATGACAACAGTCACCGTTAACTATATAAACTGAACCAACTCGAAGTAAAGTAAAATTTTTGAACAAATTACACGTCATGGATGGCTACACTGTATCCCGCTTTGATCAAGTTATCACACATCCGTGATCCCATGTTTCCCAGTCCTATGAATCCAATCCTCTGTAATATGTCAATACATCAGAAAATTATCTCAACAAATTCAATTATAAATTGAGCATGAGTAAAAATTCACACATAATTCACCAGGAAATACCCAATCCAAAATTAACTCCCTAAACAAAACAAGAATTTCATCAGAAGAAAGAACTAGAAACAAAAAACAGAAGTGTTCAACCAGAGCTCAATTATAAGTCCAAATATTGATCCTAAAATTCCAAAAAGAAGGGAGAAAATAGAAAATAACAACAATAAATTATTTAAAAGAAAAACTTACTTTAAACTGAGATGGGAAATTGGACGAAAACAACCTCGCACTCAAAGAGAGGTTGGAGAGAAAAGAATAAGTGATTTTGGGATTCCGCTTGCAGAGTGACAGCATTGGTCTGATTCTTTCGCAGTAAGACGCCATTCTTGTTGTTAAGTTCTTGAGCTTCCTATTTTCCCCCCTGTAAAAAGGCCACTATTTAGGCCACCAGCAGTAGCAATCGTTACCGAAATTTCGATCGAAAGAAGACCGGCTCCGTTACGACGCTCGCATATAATAATATACAAAAGTTGCGAGTACGGTCACTCTGTAACGTTATCGATGGATGGATATCATATATTGTTTTAGCGAAAAAATTGACATTGCTGCAGCCTGCAGGGTTCAATATTAATCTTACGAGTACTGGGTTTTTTGTTTTTAACTAGTATCAAAAACGTGCATATTAAGAGGGATTTATAACTTAGAATTTAGGAACTAACAATTTTTATCTATAACAAATGAAAAATTATTTTATTTCTACAACTATGTTAGTTGGAAAGTGGAAAGTTACGAATTATATAAGAAATCAATCTAAAAATTTAAGATAATTTAATCTAAATAATAATTTTTAACCATTAGAGAAGTGAAAACGAAAAATAAATTTTTGCCGTGCATAATGAATATTGATTTAAATTCATCAATGATGAAGAATAATTACAAAAAAATGAAAAGGTTAAAAAAAAAAAAAAGTTATGTGACTTTCGCACTATGTAATCTTTTGACATTATATAACCGTATTTAGAATTAAAAATATGAAGAATCATAAGCACCCATATCGCAAAATCAATTTTTATTATTATGATTAAGATTGTAATGCTAGAGAATAATATGGATAACAATTTAAACTAAGCCAACTGGAGCCTGTGGGACTCCGATCCGAACAGGGCAAAAATTTTTCATCCCTCAAGTTGGTGGGTCGAGCAGATTGGGTCAGTTTAGGAAAAGTCATGCCACAGGTCGGATTGAGTCAATCTCGACTTGAACCACTCCTCCCCATTTAGCTTTAAAAAATTAACAATGAATAAAAATTATGACAAAAAATGGCAAAAAGCAATTAAAAATTAAGAAAATCTAAACAGGTCAATAAGTAGGTCAAAATTTTGACACAACATAATCCGATTTGACCCTAATTTGGGCCTGTCACGGGTCGGGTCGGGTCGGGCGGGGGGAAAATGTTTCGCGCGTTGGGATGGAGCAATCTGAACTCGACCCATTGACATCCCTAATTATTAAGGCAAAAATGCAATATAACTAAAAACTTCTTTATTTAGGAAAAAAAAAAGAAAAATGAATATTAATAATCAATGAATTAATGAATTAGTTTCATTAAATTTAATTTCATTAAAATATTAATAATCAATGAGTAAAGATAAATGGGGAACATATGGTACATAGATTATTGCAATGATTTTTTTTAAAATTAAAATGACTAAATTTCATGAAAGGTCTCCCATCTTTCAAATGTAAAAAAGTTCATCCTTTTCCTTTTTTCTCAATGCCTTAGGTCCCCAACATTTCAAAATTCATATAAAAGGTCCGTTTAGACGTTTCCATCTAGTTTTTGGCTAAATTCTAATAAAATGAATATTTCACCCTCAATTGTATTAACACTACCTTTTTTTCTGGGCATACTGTTTTCCTCGCATTGACTTGCGTCTGAACAATTCAACCAAAATACATAAATTCACTTTGGTCCACTCCTTTAGTTGATTGAATATGAGTTTTCATTTCCAATTGCTAATGTCCAAAGCACATTTCATTTTCTGGCCTTTTCACATTTGTTATACATTTCCACAGATATTTGAATAAAATTGTTACAGCATTCTATCATTCCGCATGAATCAGAGTTATAGAAAGAGGTCGTTCAGCACAAAGGACCGCACATAAACTCCACTAATGAGTTTAGACAAGAAAAGCGACAATAAAGGTTAAAAAGGAAAGAACTATGGAGACCTATTTTTCTGCTGTTGCATTCATGCTAATATGCTTTAAGCGCTACGGAAATATGTGGATGAAAGCGCGGAGAAATTAAAGTGAAAGTTCTACAATAATGTGATTAGATAGGCATAATAATAATTCATAAACAACATGAGAAGATGTAAAGAAAGAAAGTGCTAGCCACTCACAGTGATATTTCACTTACTTAAAAGGTTTAGATGTATTAACATTGAGATAATCCCTTCTTTCAAAAAGAGAAGGAAAGGGGGAAAAAACAAACGAAATTGAGATAATCCTAATTGTCTGTGACAGTCTTGATCATCTTCCCCTACTATTTCAGTGGTACAACTGAAGGACCTTTCATTAATGGAACAGTAAGAATTCCAAGAAGTCTGTTTGCCCATTAAATCCTCTTTCAATAGCCTTCAAATCCTATCAAGTTCAGCTGTGACTTCCTTCATGCACGGCCTTTTCCTTGCAGTTAATTTCAGACATCTCTTAGCAACCTTGGCAACCGCAACAATCTCCTCCTCTAGACCTTCAGTTGCAATTCGTTTGTCTAAGATCTCGAATAGTATGTTTTCTTTCATTGCTGATTGAAAACGAAGTACCAGACCTTCATCTGTGTTTGAAGAGACCGCCCGCTGTCCTGTTAGGAAATCACTTTTATCACTAAGTTGTCCAGATCTAAAGTATTCAGGATCCAAGTAACCACATGTGCCTCCCACCAATGTTGTTAGATGCGTTTTGTTTATGGGTACTGATCTGGAAAGTCCAAAATCAGATATGACAGCCCTGTAGTTCTCATCCAACAATATGTTGCTGCTCTTTATGTCTCGATGAAAAATCGCAGTATCAACACATGAATGCAAGTAAGAAAGAGCACCTACAATTTCCACAGCAATACGTAATCTGCTCTTCCAAGAAATGGTTGAGATGTTAGGCTCGTCGTGAAGATAGTGTGAGAGGGTGCCGTTGGATATCAATTCATATATGAGTAATGGCACTTCAGTCTCGAGGCAAAAATCTAACAACATCATCATGTGCCTATGACTTATCTGTGATAGAATGAGAACTTTATTAATGAATTGATCCACTTTGTTTTCGTCCACCATATTGGATTTCTTAGCCGCTACTATGGTTCCATCCAGCAGTATTCCTTTGTAGACGGTACCAAGTCCTCCTTTACCCAGAATATGGTTTTCATTGAAGTTGCCAGTTGCTTTCTCAAAATCTGCAAGTACAAAAAGCTTTACCAGATGTGCACTTCCCCTACTTGAAGAGATGTGGTGCTATACTAGTAAACCACCATTCTCTTGAAGAATTTTTGTCTAGCTTTCTTATCTTCTAATATTTCCGATAGAGCCAGAAATACACAGCCACTAACATTAGGAGACTTATGGCAATTGCAGTGCCTATGAAACCCAAAGACTTCAATTAAAGAGAAGAGAAGAAAAAAAAAGAAAGGAAAACCAGAGAGAAATGCATACCAAGATATATGGGCATGAACTTAGATCTCTTCAGCTCAATTGCTTCACAGCGATAGCTGCCAAAAGTATTAACACAGACAGTCTTTTCCGGGCAATAATTTTTCTCTATTTTACTACACTCATCTACATCTGATGCATTTAACCAACAGCCAGAATTAGAATTGACTATTTTTTGTAGCAGTACATATATAGTTCTGTGTTGAAATTTGAAAATTGCTCGGAAAACCAGCTTAATAAAAATGAAAGATAAACACAAAAATTAGCATTACCCTTGCAGCCTTGTTTCAGGTAACGATTCCCTTCGTAACCCTGCTTGCAATAACATCGATATCCCACACCTCCAGTAGCATCAACATAGTAACTATTTTCTCGACATGCGAAATCTTTGGTTTTTCTTGCATGTTTGCACCTGGTATTTATCGCTACCCACTCAAGAATAATTGGCAACATTTCTTGTGTAGTGGAACTGTCATCTTTTGCACAGGTTGACAATTCGGTTGATTTATTAAAACTATTGAAATCCCCGTCGAAAATGAAGTAATTTGTGCAATCAGGATCAGATGCCCAAGTCTTGTTATCAGTATTCATCGAATTCACATACAACTTGAAGTCGCTTATATACTTTGGAATTCTAGTCTGGCAACAACGTATGCCGGCACACGAAGAAGAAAAATCGACAATGTCTGTACGGTTGCAGAAAGTTGCACACCCTGTTACCAGCAGTGGCGGAGCTAAGGGGGGGCCTTACCGGGCCCCGGCCCCCCCTAAATTGAAAATTTTTCCTATTTAGTTTGTTTTAAAAAAAAAAAAATTATATATAAAGGTAATTTAGCCGTACGTAATATACGGCTCACCCTTCCGGCCCAGTCCTCTTATAGCTCCTGGCTCCGCTATTGGTTACCAGACTGCTTGTCTTTGAATCAACAATGTAAGCATAGACGTCGCATGCTATCACGACTAGCTTGTTTCTTGCCCTGGAAAGAGTGTAATAAGTTCTTAGGCTACCATATCGAGAACCAGATATGGTTTCTCTAGAAGACTTATTGAACTCCAATGGTACACGTTGAGAAGCCTTGACGTGTACATGCGATTCTGAGATTTTTAACACCTGACTTTGGAAATAGTCAAGGTAGGCAGAACTGGTCGAATGGTTGCAGGTGATTGCAAATGGTTCAGCAATAGAACATTTCTCACCTATGCCAAATGGCTATGGAATCGTTAGGTTACCGCATTTGTCGACACGACCAGGAAGGCTTGTGATCGAAGATGTCGTGCTCAGGATGTAGAGGCTAAATAGTAAGGCACAGTAAATAAACTGAAGCAGTCTTTGTGGTGCCATTTCTGTGTACTTCAAAACGAAGGCAATGATTTTGGGAAGCCTGTTGGATAAGGCACGGTAAATAAACTGGAGCACTGTACTTTGTTCTCAGTGTCTCTCTTTTCTTTTTTCTTTTTCATCAATCATCAATAATCTTAGACACCAAGGTCCACCATATGTAAATTTGATTTTCATGTCATTTTTTGGTGCACATTCAAAGCATGTGCTATACCCCTTTTCTATAGAAACCAAAGGGCTCTTATATGGAGCCCAAACTGCCTATGCGGCACATTAACTTGGTAAGAACGGGTCCTACTTCCACCTTACATAATCCTTACTTTTAACCAAGCCAAACCAAAAAAAACACTCAAAACCCAGATTTTTGAGTAATGAGGAAAAAACACTCAAAAACCCAGATTTTTGAGTAATGAGGAAAAAACACTCAAATGATAGGTATGCAGTGATATTTTGCCAGAGAGAAAACCCAATCTGATATATCGCGATAAATTGACCGCCCAACACCCTCCCAAAACCCCAAAAATTGTCTCACGCATTGTTTCAGATAGATCGATCCTTCTTCCCTCTTTTCTAAACACCCAATGCTCCTTCCCCAACCCATACCTCAAAATCCTTAATGCAATCCCCTCCGACAAAGAATCCCAGCATGTTTTCCGGCTACAGAAGGCCGGCTGAGGAGAGTGAAGCCAGGCCCAGTGAGGAAACACGAGGTCTGACAAGAAAGACCCACTCCAGAGTCCGGTGGCCGGTTACCATAGAATCAAGTAAGTGGTCTTGTATATTTGTTACCGGTTGATGTTTTGAGCCCAGTACATAGAAATATCGATTATCATTTTTCAGCTTTATTTTTCTAGAAATCTTCACTCACTTGGTGACCCATGTTTCCTCCCTTTATTTTGTTCATTCGTGAGATCGGAAGAGCGTCGTGTAAGTGGATTGATTTGGGCTAGTTTGTGTTTTTGTTGGTTTATTTACCGAAATCTTGAGAACTATCTTCTATTGTTTCTTTTCAGTTCTTGATGATGTGAGAATTATGGTGTTATGCCTTTACGGGGGTTTCTCTGTTTCTTGCTTATTTCAAATCTTCTGGATACGTTTTGCATTTCTTCTTGATTGCTAATTCTCTATTGGGCTTTGTTTTATTTTTCCTTTTTCTTTACTTTTTACTATATGTAGAAACATTGAGTGATTGGGCGACGTCAAAACCTTTTGATATGCTATTAGGACATTCAGAGCTCCACATATACTGTCCTGGAATTGTTCATTCACTGGATCGACAATCACAAAAATAATTTCCTGAATAAGTTGTAAATGTCAATGGTTGAATAATTTCTAAGGTTTCAGAAGAGCAAAGGATTCTGACTTTTAAGCTAAAAGTGAAAAAGATAATTCTATGAGCATTTTAGTGTTGTCATTTTTTTCATTACATGAAACGTGGTGCAATCTAAGTTTAAAATTTTAAGATCAAGTGGTTCAACAAATGCAATGTTTCTAGTTTTTGGGCTATGTTATGCGTCACTGTATTGATTCTTTTTGTGTTCTTTTGCAAATGCTACTCAAACTTAAGCCACGAAATATATAGATGTATCTTTCTATACTACTAAAATTTTCTTCTAGTTAACCATGAATTTTGCTTAAAACGCTGCTGACTGTTGAGTACCAGAAATATTCATTTTGTCATATGCAAAGTTTACTCCAAGAGAATTTTGTTACACATCAACGATGCAGTTTTTATAGAGCATCAACTATGTATGTCAGCAAATGGTGACCTGTAGTTAACTTTCATCAAGTAAAAACTAACTGTTTTTAGTTTTCAACTTTAACCTTTTCAATTTTATGTTCTTAGAGTATTTTGGAAGAAATATGGATTTTTTCCCTTGTTTTTATACTTCTGTGTTTCCATTGAGTCATATATATAAAATTTTTCTTTCTTTTCAAAAATGCTTGTTCTTGAAAGTTTCTTTTTTGATTTCTATTGTTTTCCATTTCTGCTTTTTGTTTTAACTTTTTGTTTTTTTTATTTTTTTTATTATTTTGGTGGGGAAGGGGGAGTTGTCGGAATTTTAAGGTTCTTGATACTCTCCTTGTATTGTGTGCATCAGAAAATGCTGATCTGCACTGCTTTCAGTGAGTATTACACTTGGTTCTTAAGATTTTTTTTGTTGTGAGATGACATGGACAATAAATTTAAGAGGAGAGATAATGGTTAGTGGGAAGAGAGAAAAGTAAGCAGAGGTTGAGAGATAGACATATGAGAAGCTAATATGTCAAATAGACAAAATGTGGAAGCAAACTTCTTTTATTTAGACTACCGTGTGTTTGACATAGATAAAATGCTGGTTTAAGTGTTGATTGTTGCTCACTATCATCATTGTAGCCGATTTTCTATAAAATTTTCATTGGAGGCTCTTCAAGAGTGTATATATGATTTGTAATATTAATTAATAATAGAAGACAAAGCTCTTGTAGTGTTTGTTTATTAAATTATTGTTAAGTGGCGGTATGTAGTTACGGGGTATTATGGATGATTTTTGCCACCATGCCTCTATCTCATCTTTTGATGCTCGTGTTTGAAGTCATTTTATCTTGACAATTTGACTCTATATTTATTTTTTGGTTACCAGGAGAAAGCCTTGCCGTTTCAGTGATACCAAATTGGGGGGG
>CAVNYN010261417.1:30354-81148 GCA_963692815.1 Nyctanthes arbor-tristis
CCCCCCCCCCCCCCCAATTGTTTATGTCTATGTTTAATCCCCGGTCAATCTAATGGAGAAATTTGTATCATTATTTCAATGATTAAAATGAAACTATTAGGTTAATACACTTACACTTAATTATTGTAACATTGTTCTTTCTTAATTCCTTCTCTATCTTGAATACAAGCTTGTGCAACTCTTCTTTTGAACTCATCGAGATTGTTGATGTTTTCATTGCATGAATATGTTCATCTTCAAACATGGCTTGGTTCAATTAGTGCATGGCAAACCAACACTGCACCTAATTTAGAATGTGCCAGAGATTGTCTCATGCCAACAAGAATTTTGGGGGCATATATGATGTATTTCATTTAACTTTGGAATTCATGAGCTCAACTAGGTCTTGTTTTATTTCTACGGGGTTCATGCATTTTGTAAACATGTACTAGAATTCAATTTTAAGTATGTAACATTAACTTATACAAGCACGTGTAACCTTAATTTGTAAGTAGGCATTTTTCTTAGAAAAAAGGTTCCAACTTATTTGGCTGTGTTTTAATCCATTTTGAAAATTGCATTGGGTATCTTGCTCATGTCTTTGAACATTATCATCCTTGCTTTTGTTATCTTGGGATTACTAACAAAGGATTTTGTTGCAAACCTGGGATATGCTTTGTGCTATTATCTTCATGTGATCAAATCAATGTTAATCTAATTTATTTCATAATGTGCCTAGAAAAGTTAGAGAAAATGTTGCTGCTAGAAAAGTTAGAGAAAATGTTGCTGCTCATAATCAAGCCTTAAAAAAAGAAGTCTTCTAATTTGAAGAATGAACAAAATAACAACTGAAAATGTATTTCACCAAACTAAAAACAAAATAAAAGTACGGCATGTTTATCAATGACATGAAAAATTACAACATCAAAGTTCATAGAAAAAACAACATTAGAAAAGACTAGAATTTTACTAGTCGTCTCGGTCTCAAATATGAGCTTCACTTTGTCGTAGTGAATTGTCATTTTCAACGTAATCTTCCCACCTTCGGCAACTTCCATGTGCGCACATAAACCAACTTCAAGCAGCCATAATTCTCTCGTTACAGTTAAAGAACATAACGCCTTTGTTCTCATGGCAAACTTCATAATTCTTCCGCAAGTTTTTGAAGCCTTGAAGTATTCCATATTTAATATCGTCGGTCCATGAACCATTTAATATACTTATCAAATAGATTACATGAAACTATCGAAGCTAAAAAATCAACTACATTGAATCAAACTCGTGTCAAGTTTTCAAGTTCACAATTCATGAAAGAAGATGACAGATTCTTGTTTCATGTACTAGATTCACAGACTTAACAATTCAAATCCCCAGTTAACAAATTCAGAATTCATAAACAAGTGGATCATAACTTCAAATCCCAAGTCCGATACTAACATCACCACCAACACAAGATTCAAAATTATTAGTAATATGCATATTTTTCCCCAGCAACACATTCTAAAACCAAGAATTCTATTCTAGAGAAAGTGCACTTAGATCATCACCACCACTGAAATAAAGTCAAGCCACAATGTACCAGTAAAATTCTTAATAGTACATTCAGTGGCCTATTTGTGTGCATCTTTCCCACCTCTAACGCTACCAGCACGGCAAGTTGAGATCATGACATGGCTAGGAAAGAGGAAAACTAGTAAAGATTGAATTATTATTATTATTATTATTATTATTATTATTATTATTTTTAAGACATAAATGACAGATTATCTTTTTTTTAATTAACCTGTAGAAGAGAAAATCTATTTATGGTCGGTGACTAGTATTATTACATTTAATTTAATTTAACACTTTAATTTTCTTTTTTTAAATTAATTCAGCACATTTTATTCCATTTATAAATTTTAACCTTCCGACAACTAAAAAATATGGTTCCCTTGACATTTTCCCTCTTTTTTTAATATAATACATATACTTTGCTAACAAATGATACAAATATTTTTCTCTAGTTCTATATTCAAAAAATTAGGACGGATAAATCCTTGTGCTCTACTATGAGTCTATGATGAGACTTTTATACTTGTACATAACCAGATGAGCGAGCATGAACGCCTGCTTCTACTCATCCGTGCACGGCTCTCTATTGCTTTGTAGTGATAGCTGTCAAGTATAGCATTATATTATTAAAAATTGTTTAGAAGCCTGCTCACGTTCATTCAACTCTGGGACACGTCAATTTTTCCTCTTTGATCGATAATATAGTATTTTACATACTATGAGCCCATCTAATATATGAGATTTCATTTCCAATTGCTGATTGTCC
The DNA here is from genome assembly GCA_963692815.1 of Nyctanthes arbor-tristis. Lineage (NCBI taxonomy): Eukaryota > Viridiplantae > Streptophyta > Magnoliopsida > Lamiales > Oleaceae > Nyctanthes > Nyctanthes arbor-tristis. The sequence goes on from CAVNYN010261417.1 coordinate 32,654, forward strand.
AAAGCATATTTCATGTTTTGACCTTTTCATGTTTTTTATACATTTCCACAGATACTCGAATAAAACTTGTTATAGCATCCTGTCATCTCCATGAATCAGAGTTATAGAAAGAGGTGGTTCAGCACAAAGGGTCCACACATAAAACTCCACTAATGAGTTTAGACAAGAAAAAGCGGATGAAAAAGTTTAAAAATGAAAGAACTGTAGAGTCCGTCTTTTTCTGCTGCTGCATTCATACTAACACGACTTAAGCGCCATGGGACCATTTCTTGAGTTGTGGAATTGTCATTTTTTGAACAGGTTGACAAATTCATGGATTTGTTAAAACCATCGAAATCCTTATCAACGATAAAGAAATCATTACAATCATTATCAGATGCCCAGCACTTCTCATCAGTATTCATTGAATTTTCATAAGATCCTTCGGAATACTAGTCTGGCAACAATGTATGCCTGCACATGAAGAAGAAAACGTGATGATATCTGAACGGTTGCAGAAAGTTGCACATCCTGTTGCTAAATTTCTAGTCATTCAATCGACTATGTAAGCATAGACATCGCATGCTACCACGGCTAGCTTGTTTCTTGCCCTGTAATAAGGTCCTGTACTACCTATTCCATAACCAGATATGGTTTAGCCAGAGGATTTATTGAACTCCAATCGTACTAGTTCAGAAGCCTTGATGCGCAAGCGAGATTCTGAGATTTTTAACACCTGACTTTGGAAGTAGTCGAGGTAGGCAGAATTGGTCAAACAGTTGCGGGTGATTGCAAATGGTTCAGCAAGAGAACATTTCTCACCTATGCCGAATGGATATGGAATCATTACGTTACCGCATTTGTCGACACAACGAGGAACGCTTCTGGTCGAGGCAGTCATGCTCGGGATGTAAAGACTAAATAGTAAGGCACAGTACATAAACTGGAGCGCTCTTTATGATGCCATTTCTGTGTTCCAACACAGGCAATGATCTTGGGAAGCCTATTGAATAAGGTCTACTTTATCGTCACTGCAGACATGCCAGTCACCCTCTCTCTCTCTCTCTCTCTCTTCTGTTCTGTTCTTTTCTTTTTCTTCTTCATCAATAATTTCAGACACCTAGGTCCACCACATGTAGACAATTGAGAATGTGATTTTCTTGTGATCTGATGCACATTCAAAGCATCTTTACCGCACAAATCTCCGCCAGTAATTTTCAACTCTACTTTGAATTAAATTGTACGTTAAAATTCACTGAGCACTCTGGAAAGGATTAAACAAAATGTAATAGGGCATGGGCATGCCTAATGCTTTATACACTTTCAGCTGAAAATGAAAGCTGGTGGCATTCAGGGGTGAACAAAACCTTTCTTCTGAAAAAATTATATGGGGCTACTCCTTAACAAACATAAACAGAAGGTTTCTCAGTAGTGAACAAAACTCATTAACAAGGAGAAAGCTTCTGTGCATAAAGATACTCCCACTTTACATCAATAGTCAGAAGAAAAAAAAAATTAGTGAGCCATGCTGCCTCTCTAATTTAACTACTCATGGGAACTCAATGAGCTCTTTGATTCCCATGTGAATCTTTGTTCACTAAAACGAAAATCAACAAACTAAATTGATGAGAGGTCTTCATATATTGTCTTGATACCTGGCCTCTCAGATACAGAACGGATACATCGTAGAGCTATTCCAAGGACCTCCTTCATTCCCTTCTCGGAAGCAGGAATTCCCATCTCTGGCGCCAATGCAGGATCAAAACAATCTGATCCACGACCTTCTGCCACTCTTAACCGAACCCAATCTGTCAAATCGACTCCACCATCTTCGCCAGAAACCACATCGCCAGCGCACTTTCCAGTAAGAAGTTCCAGCAAGATAACTCCGAATGCATAAACATCTGATTTGAAGGAGGGGAGGGGCTTCTTTGATGCAGCTAACTCTGGAGCACGGTAACCCAACACCCCAGAATCAAGAATCTGCTCAACGGTACCTGATTGAGTCATGAGACGGTGCAAGCAGTAATCAGCAACACGTGCATTAAGATCAGGACCATCTAGTAGTATATTGCTTGCTTTAAGGTTTCCGTGTGGAAGTGCAGGGTCAAAATGGAGATAGTTCAAGCCACGTGCAATATCAACTGCTATTTTGAGCCTTTGGGGCCAGGTTAGGGGTGGACCCTTTTTCCCAGGGCGATCTGCAAATATTCATTAGTTAGAAGAGTACAGAAAAGGCGGTACAGACGTGCATAAATACTTCTACACAAGTCATTGTAGAAATATGCTATATCATCAACAGAAACCAGAAAGCAAAATCAAACATGACAAAGATGATCCCCCACATACCACGGCAAATTAAGAATTGTTTGAAAGTGTGGGATGGCTAAGCTGAGCCTGATGTCTTAATGCTAAAAGAAAATTCTAACAGCTTCCCCAAATCATGTAGAAGGATATGTAAAAATCACATCCTCAAAAGTTTATATTGAAAATCATTTTTTTTTAACCTATGTTTGCATTAACTGTTAGAACTACCTCTTTCTTCAAAAAAAAAAAAAAAACTGTTAGAACTACCTCATTCGAATTTTCAGGAAATCAGACATTCATCAAACTAGAAAGCCAACTGCTCAGGGATCAAAAGGTCAAATCAGGTGGAACAGGGGTTAACCGGTTTTAATTAAATAATTAATTTCAATTTTTGACATTACATATAAATTATTTTCCATTTTTTACATTAAGCATTGTTGAATATATATTTTCCCCCTTTTCCCCTTTTTACCAGCTTTTTCTGTTTGAACCAGGTATTCCGCGGTTTTTGGTTACCCAGTTTCTGGGGTGAACAGGACTAGGCTTCCAGCTGGTTCCCAGTTTTCCTGTTCGAACCAGCTGGGCTGGTTTTTCATAACGTTTCACTATTCTTAATCATACATCTTTTTCTTCAATAAACATATGGGTATTTCAATTAAATAAAAGGGCAAGGTTCAGAAATCTGAGGTCTCTGATCTAAATTAGTTTAAACTCATGCAAGTCAAGTGCTAAGGAAGCCCACAAGTCAGTGAAGACATATTCCGTTTTCTCCTAAAGCAAGCAGGGGAGAAAAATAGAAAAATTGGAAAAGACGTAGACAAACGAAGCAGAAAAAGATAATAATATAATGGAAGTTGAAGCACATCCCTCACAATACAATATCTTTTTTGCAGCAAAATACTTGGAAGGCTGAAGAAGGAATGTAGTAATTACCATAAAGGAAACTCGCAAGACTCCCAGGAGATATGTACTCTGAAAGAATGAGCTTCTCATGCTGTGTAGGTCCCCAGTAGTACCCTCTCAATCCAACCACATTTGGATGTCTTATATTTGCAAATTTCTTGGCCTCTTTAGCAAATTCCTTCCTCGGTTTAGCAACTCCTTCTCTCAGCCACTTCACAGTCAAGAACAACCCATTGTCTAGTGTTGCACGGTAAGAAGTCCCGTGGCTGCTCCTTCCAAGAACTTCGGCTGGTGCTCTTGATAATTCCTCAGCTGTAAATGAGATTGTATCATCAAGAAAATATAACTCACCAGCCAGTCGATCTGGAGACCTAACATCCAATCTTGAAAGGCTATCTGCAGCATATGAATCTCCAGACTCCGGTGACCAAGAGAAATGGCTGGTCTTTGATGGCGAGAAACCTGTTACCGCAGCCATTTTCTCGTCAGGACTAATAATCTCTGACGAAGATCCCTTTCTCCCGGTTACAAGATCCTCAGCTGAAACAACCATACTACCTGCACTCTCTCTCCCACTAAAGCTAGAAGGTTTTGTAGATGTTTGACGATGTACATCTTTGTTCGTGACATGTGGTGGCGGCCTTTTAGATGTACGCTTATAGTAAATGATGAAAACTGCAAGCAGGATTAAAATGACAAAAGCAATCACACAGGCAATTATTATGACGACTTTAATAACAGTTTTCATACGCTTCCCCTGGTGATTTGATGGCTGGTTCGATTCTGATGGAGGGTTCGGAAACTGTAGTTCAGAATTGCCAGGGTAAAATGAAGATAGTGGAAACTTTCTTAAGTTCTCTGGAACCACCCCGGAAAGATCATTATATGATGCATTGAAGCTTTGGAGATTGTTAGGCAGGTTCTCGGGAAGATGCCCTGTAAAATGATTATGGGAAATGTCCAATGAAGTTAGGGTGCCGTTCTCACCCCAGGAAGTAGGCAAAGTGCCTGAGAAATTATTTCCTCCAATGTTGAGCATTTGAAGTCCAGTCAATGAGCTAAAACCATCAGGAAAATAGCCACTGAACTGATTATGGGAGAGATCAAGAGCACGAAGGTTTGATTCATCCAAGCGAGGAGTGAAATTGATATTTCCAGCAAGTTTATTATTCTGAAGGTGAAGTTCTTGGAGAGTGTCAGATGATAATAGGGCAGTCAAGAGAGGTCCCTCCAATTGATTGAAACTGACATCAAGGACCGTGAGTTTCGGAAAGAGGGTGATAACTTTCGGAAGGGAACCATTCAGAGAATTACGAGATAAGTTGAAATAGTTTAAGCGCAGAAATTGAGCAGTTACTTCCGGGATGGAGCCTGATAAACGGTTTTGACTGAGGTCAAGAATTTCAATGTTTCCCCATTTCAACAATCTGGTTAAATTTCCCTCAAACTGATTTTTTGAAAGATCAATCACAGTACAAGTCCCTGTCAACAATGGAAGTTCACCGGAAAGTACATTTGAGGAGAGATTAAGAGTTCGCAATGTTGTTGACGTGATCATACTTATAGGTCCTGCCAAGTAAAACACCTAATATGAGACCATGGAAGCTAGCATCATGCCTAAGCATAGACGAACAAGACTACCAAATCACATAATAACAAATGAAATCCCAAAAACTATGACACTGTAATTCACTATTAAATGGTTTTAGGGGAAAAAATTGACTGACTGTGAAATTTTACATAATAGAGAAGAATGAAGGGGCAGGTTTCACAATAAATTTATTTACCTGTGAGATTATTGCCACTCAAATCCAGCTCAGTTAAAACCAGTGAGTCTCCTTTCAAAAGATTATTAGGGACATACCCTGAAAATTTGTTGTTGCTTAGTCTAAGTACCTGAAGATCATAAACGAAATTGAATCCAGGCAGTTCACCAGATAATTGATTGTAGCTCAAATCCAAAACCCTCAGGTTCTCAAAAGCGCCAACACCACCACCACTGACAAGGGATCCTGTCAGCTTGTTGTAGCTAAGATTTAAATGGTTGATGGTGGTAGAGATAGACCCTAGAAAATTCTGTTCTTTAGCAGAAGTCACAAGCATATTTCCACTAAGATCAACATGAACTGCGGTAGTGAGCCGCAAGAGTACTGGGTCCAAATCTCCATCAAGCATATTGCCATGCAAGTCAAGCGCCTCAAGCTGTGTCATCATCTCAAATCCTTTTGGGATTCCTTTTGTAAAGCCATTCATCGATAAATTAAGATATAGTAGACCCGTCAATTTTGTCACAGATAAGGGCAGTGGCCCAGAAAGCGAATTACGACTCATGTCCAATGTATGAATTGATATGAGCCCCGAAATTGAGTCTGGGATTGAGCCCGAGAAGTTGTTCCCCGCCAATGAAAGATTTTTCAAGCTCTTTAAGTTTCCAATTTCAGGTGGCAAGGATGAAAACAACTTATTGTCAGATATGTCCAAGTACTCCAGACTTTGGAAATCACCAATTTTACTGGACAACTTCCCAGTTATGGAGTTGTTTGAAATTGAGAGTTTTGCCAGCATTGTAAGATTGGAGAACACACCCAAGTCCACATCCGCTGATAAACCCAAGTTGTCAAGAACAACAGCTGCCACATTACCCCCAGTACACATAATCCCATTCCACGATGATGGACAGCCATTGAAGTCAATAGATTCGTCGTTCCACGAATCCACCACATAACCTGTGGGATCATGCTTAATTCCTTTCTTGAACTCAAGCAATGCCAAAATGTCCTGGGAAGGGAGCTGTCCGAGTGCCGGGACAAAACAAATTGCAACCAACAAAAGCCTAAATACCCTCATATTAACCCCAAGCTTCAACTGCTGACGTAAACAATCCAAGGCAAAAAGGAACTATAGATTTAACCTTTCAATGCTCAACTTGTAGAAGTGGAGATAATGCAACGAGTTAAGCAGCAGAAATTGGCAAAAAGATGCAACCCAACTTGGTTTATACCCAATAAATCCAACCAGAAGCAACCAGCTCAAAGAATAGTTTCCTTTATGACAGAAAATTTAAGACCCCTCTAACAGCAGAACAACACTCAAAAGAAAAACATGGGTAATCCTTAACTCTATTGCAATAAAAGGGGGTACCATAAAAAATTGCAATGTACACCCTAACCACACAGGAACAAGTTTATGGCTGCCGAGACTTTACTAGCAATCTATCACTTTAACCAAACAACATACAGTTGGTCATTTTCAGAGATCTAACAGCGGGAAAGAGCAACATTCTCTTACCATACAAGACAACATCCCATTTTAGCCATTTGACAAGAAAAATAGCCCAGGAAAAAGGGTCCCTTTCCAGGATTCAACCGACACAGCAGTAAAAAGCCCTCCCTCTTGCGAATGATGAATCTTTAAATACTACGCAACACCAATGCACAAAAACTGCATAGAAAATGGAATAAAGATGAAAAGATGGATGGCCCCGGAAAAGATTAAGCCTTTCAAATTTCAACAACAACTAGATTTGCGCTAAAGCACAAAAAAACCCAGGTCTTTTTTTTTCAGTATAGATGAAAAAGGCTTAAAACCCAATAAAGACCTTTTTGTCTATTCTAAATTGATAAATTGGTGTGTGCACAGTTATACAGCATCTCTTTATTCTTTTTTATTAACTATCACTTTCTCTCACCAAAAGGACATGTGAGAGACCTTTAATTATGTTGTTTCATTCTTTGGCATTTACATTTGACTCTGAAATCTGAATTTAATTAACAAACTTTATGCAAGTATTTGAGATTATTTCTTAAAGTGTAATTATTAATTAATATATTAATTTTTCCAACAAAAAGCTTCTGTAAAGAACAGAGAAAAACAAATAGCGGGGAAATACAGCGTGATTTGTCAGTAAATGGCGAGCTTTACCCGCCAAAAAGCAGGGAATCTTGTCCTAGTGGACGTCAAATGGATTCATTAAATCTGTTTTAAGATTGTCTGGGGTCCTCTTATGGGAACTGATGAATGTTAATGGTAAAAAATTCAACTGAAGCAGCATGGGTGATTGTGAGAACTGGTCCCACCTCTGCCCTTCGACTATGGTTTTCACTGGCACAATAGCATCACCGTCCCCAAACTATTCTTCTAGTTGCTAGTTAGTCCTTAAATCCAATAACCTTTCAGCGAGACCACACACCCCATCTCAAACATCTTCGTTTGATTTATCACACGTTCCATTTCTCAATATGAACTCCAAAATATTTATAATGTGTAACAATTCAATTTGAATTATAAATTGTTATTTGAACAGTGGAAGATCAAACAATGGATCAAACAGTGGAAGATCAAACACACCCATCTCAAACATCTTTGTTTGATTTATTTCCATTTCTCAATATGAACTCCAAAATATTTATAATGTGTAACAATTCAATTTGAATTATAAATTGTTATTTGAACAGTGGAAGATCAAACAATGGATCAAACAGTGGAAGATCAAACACACCCATCTCAAACATCTTTGTTTGATTTATTTCCATTTCTCAATATGAACTCCAAAATATTTATAATGTGTAACAATTCAATTTGAATTATAAATTGTTATTTGAACAGTGGAAGATCAAACAATGGATCAAACAGTGGAAGATCAAACACACCCATCTCAAACATCTTTGTTTGATTTATTTCCATTTCTCAATATGAACTCCAAAATATTTATAATGTGTAACAATTCAATTTGAATTATAAATTGTTATTTGAACAGTGGAAGATCAAACAATGGATCAAACAGTGGAAGATCAAACACACCCATCTCAAACATCTTTGTTTGATTTATTTCCATTTCTCAATATGAACTCCAAAATATTTATAATGTGTAACAATTCAATTTGAATTATAAATTGTTATTTGAACAGTGGAAGATCAGACAATGGAATTCTCTGAGAATTTTGTGTGTGCGTGTGCGCCTCTGATTGGAATTGTTTGGGGGTGAAGTAGGTGAGGGTGTAATGAGAAGGATTTGGAAATGGATTGGTGTCCCCTTTGGCATTTGCTTGCACGATATCACAATTCACAATCCATTGGTTGGCATAAGGGGACAAATGGTCCCACACTTTATTACAATTACGTACACAGCCTTTTGTTTTGTGTAAAGATTGTGGGATTGAATTGTTTAGAGACCCTTTGATGTATCTAATCATGTGCACCTGGACCCACCAAATTGCCATATTGATTTTGTGTCGTAGCAGTTTCTTGATTGCGTAGTTGTTGAATAACTTTCTTTTTTTTTTTTGATCTGTAAATAACTTTCTTTAATTGCAAACATCAAGGTACAAAGTATTAAATACAAATATCAATAGAGAATGTTACAAAATTTTACAAATTTAATTTAATCTTCGACATGTTTCTTGAATACCTGTTCGATATATGATGCTTGTATATTCACACGCATTTTATAAGTGAACCACGTCACATTGCCTGGATTGGGGATGAGGTGCTGTAGTTTCTGTTCCCTTTACAATTATGCCCTAAGCCCTTCGGCACCCACTCAAAGCAAGGGCACGTCTTGAAAACATGCGTCCGTCATTGAGTACACATTTTTCCTTGGAGTTGGGACTGTGCACCTTTTTGTTAATGCACCAACCTTTGTATTAGTGCATAAATAATAGTAACAAATAAATACTCTCTTATGTTATGCGCCTATCTTTTTCTCTTCTCCCTTTTCCAATGCCTTTTTAACTTTTTGCTTAGTGGAGATTAATGCATCTCTTAATTATGAGTGTCGTTACTTTTCGCTTAAAGGTTTCTCAGTGGCAAACACAACTTGATAATCCTTTGAAGATCAAACCAAAGGGAGACATCCTAGAATCACCATTCGATAACATAATAATTCACACTTTTCCATCCTAAGACCTCAGAATAAGCATTATTTTATATTCATCTTTCTCAGTAGTTCACAAACTACTACGCTGTCCGGCAAAGAAAAACCAATAAGGATGACTAGACAACGTATAACAAGTTCTCTGCATGAAAGAAATTTCTCAACAAAATGGATTTTCGAGACAACATATTAGTGTGAAGCATATCTTATATACGATGAATGTAGATATATTCAAATATAATTCAAAAAAAAAGTTGGTACAACTCTCACAACATAGAGAAATCTCAAAGCAAACTTGAATTGCGGCAATCAGATCACATCCAATCTTACAATGAGGAAAAAATGCGTTGAAGATTGGTCGGGATCATCTCACTTCTTCCCACCCCCAGAGACATTAAATTTGAAGAAAATTATGTCCCCATCTTGGACAACATACGTCTTCCCTTCCTGTTTGTACTTCCCAGCAGCCTATTCAATGAAGCAAAAATGTTCATGTTTTTGTTCACAGCTACGCTATACTAAAACCCAAAGATGAAGCAAAAAAAAAAAAAAAAATTATATGAAACAACCGCAATGCAAGAAAAAAGACTGACAAGGAACTGTTACAGAGCCTAGATCCGAGTTCCTGAATTGTTTCTCCACTTCCAATTTGGGGCTTTACTCATAAGTGTGTTTGATTGCATAAAATTTCCATCGAAAATGCTAGTTTCCACTTAAATTCCTACTTTTGCGTGGTTTGATTGGCTTTTCTCCTTCGGAAAATATTTTCCAATTTTTTGTCACGTGGCCATATTTTCCATAAAAAGTATTTTCGACAGTTCCTAAAATAATGGACTCTATTTTTTTAAATAAAAAATAATTGAAATGCATATTTCATGCTTGCAATCAAACAGGTGGGATTGGCATTACCCATCAAAATAAGTTTTAGGGAATTCAATTGCCTAGAATTTATTTTCTTTCTATGTTTGCAATCAAACGGACCTAAAGACTAAAATGGCAATTTTCAATTTTGGGATTATGAAAATTAGTGTCTGTTTGATTCACTTTATGATAGTTGGATTATAAAAAGAAATTATAAATATGTGAGATAAGTGGTGAAATTTTAATAAAAGTTTGAAATTTGTGGTTATAAATGAGTAGCAGTCAAATCAATAGTCAAATCAGTGATAAGTGATATTATAATGTATTTTGATAAATATGATCAAACAAGGGCTTAGACTTTCTTGCATTTATTTATCGCAAAGACAGCATCCTTCATCTAATATATCCTTAATTTAGAAAATACTTCCCATCACATTTAGAAAATCCTTCACCGCTAACAGCAGTTACCCCACCACCACTCCACCGTTGCTACCATTCTTCCTCCACACATTGTTGACTGCAAAACCCCAAAAGCTAAGCGGATTTTTGAGCACTTGTTTGAACCTTTAAATTTTCTCTTTATAAATTCACCTACCATGATTTGACTACCATGATTTGACTGTTGATTTGATAACTACTCAACAATCACCACACATTTCAAACTTCAATTAAATCTCCACAACTCATTTCCACTAATTATAAATTCTCTTTATAAACTGAAAATTTAAAGAGCTTCAAACAAGTGCTAAGTTTCAAATCCACTGATAAGGTGTTATTCAGATGCAGCAAAACTTAGTTTCGCTTCGGCCCAAGGATTTCCAGCATTTTGTTACCCGTCATGCTTTAAGGGAGGTTTTCTGGGGGCATCTTGATGTCAAGTGGTAATGACGACGATGGGTCACAGGTGATAAATGGTGGTGGAGAGCATTAGTGGTTGTTTACATCTCTTGTTTTTCTTGCTTGTGCTTTTGCAGATACTGGAGTTTTGTGGTGATGGTGGGGTGGTTGTTGGCGGCAGTGAGTAGTTAACGGTAGGATCGCGAGGATTTGGTTGCATGAAATGGGACTCTGTAATATCAAGTATTATGTTTGTGGTACGCCTGGTACTGGTGATACGCAAGTGGCCGGGGGATTGGTGGTGATGGAGAAGTGGCAGATGATAACCGAGAGAAGGAAGGATATTTCTGTCTATTCAGCCAAATGTATTGGTAATTCGTTAAAACAATTGTTATTTTAAAATAAAACCATTTATTTTTTTTACCCTATTTATAGATCAGAGTATACCTCTCTTAGATATATAGTTTTTTCTTTGTATTAATTAAAGAGTTTTTTTTTTTTTTCTAAAATGAAAATGTAATGTAATGAATATATTGTCAATGAAAAATTTTGAAAAAAAAAAAAAAATACCTTCACAGCTGCCTCGCTACCAAGTTCTTTTAGATCTTCAAACTTCATAACCTAAAATGCATAGAGAAAAACACAATTCAGCACTTAAATAAGAGTGCCAATAGGTTGAACGTACGAGTGTTTCAGCATAATAATTATATCTGTAATCTAAATATGAAGATACATGCAATGGATACTCCAGGGTTAAAAGAAAAATAACATGCTCAAACAGAATATCAAGTCGCAGTAATGATGCTTCATTGGAAGTAAAAATAAAAAAATAAAAAATAAAAAGAAAAAAAAAACTCATAGGTACCTCAGCACAAATGAACCCTCTTTCAAAATCAGTATGAATTGTCCCTGCTGCTTGAGGAGCTTTAGTTTGTCGGCGAATTTGCCAACATTTTACCTGTGTGAAAGTAATTCTGTTGTCATGCAACATAGCAAAACCACTGATGATACTGAGAACATAATAAAACTGGAAAGGAACTGTGAAATTGAAGACTATAAAGAAGGTGTAGGTAGCCCATAACACATGCGATACCAATTTTACTTTGAAAAAGAAATGAACATTTAACTTATGGTATATATGTAAGAGCATGATTCTTGATAAAGATCGTAAGGCACTTCTAAAGAAAAGAAAATAGCATAAAGAGAAGCAAAGCCTATGAGTGTTGGCCTAGTGACCCCATCTATGTAACTAAAAGTAGAACTATAGTTGAATTATTTTTAGCGAGCTATCCGAAAAATGTGTGCAATAAGACAAAACATTTGTCAGTAAGATACCTCATCTGGTCCTGCAGTAAAAAAGTATATAAGGTTAATGGCTGAGAATCCAATCTTGATGATCTTTGGAAGGGAACTACAGCATAACAAATAATGTTAGTTGAGTTACTTAAATTATGCAACTTTCTCAATGAAAATACTCTTAATCCACCTTTGGACTTTGTTCTCCTCACAATATTTCGCAGCTTCATCTGGGGGCATGTCAGCAAGATTCCTCTCTAAAACACCGCTAAAAGGGATTATTGTCTCCCCACCATGCTCTTGCACCCTAGAAAATATTGAAAGAAAAGGCCCCGTGTCAATAACTTAAAGAAAGATAGGCATGCAAGGAGAAAGCATATTATGGCTTAAGAACTTCCAATAATTCTTTATATGAGTGGTAAAAAGAACACGTTACCAAACTATTTCCATTTTAAGCTAGAATGGAATGAGTGGTGGAGATTTTTGTAGTAAATGTGTCCCCACGCAATATGTGACTGTGATTGTTTTGACCAGTTCCTAATTTGAAAATGAAATAGGTTGCTAACAGGGGCTAAAAATCAAATCGACTTATTGAATGCAATGAGGCACAGTAATCGGAGAAAAGGATATTAGGAATAATAAGTAATATTGAGTACTTGGAAACGTGTGAGAAATAATACAATGTACTCCACCAAATAATGTCAACAATAATATCTTTGTAGCCATATCGGGTCAAGTATATCAGGTCAATATACTAGGCAACAATTTTCTCAACTCAGCCACAGAAGCAATCGTCAGTGAGAAAATTAAGAACCAGATGAAAATAAATACTAGAGTATGATAGCATGTACCAAGCATGAATCTTAGGAAGAAATTTGTTCTTTTTTCTTTGATAATCTTTCTCGTTCGTGTTAACCTGCTCACAACCAAACAAAAATTAAGACATGCAACGCAATATATCATCAAAACAACAGTAGAAGGCGTTAAATTTCCTAAAGCTAATTTAGACTAAGCAGAAATAAAGATTTATCAGTTATATCACATGGACTCTCTGTAAAGTTGGAATTTCCCCCAGGAACAAACAGCAAATTTTGGAAAACAATCTAGAAATGAATATTCAAACTGGACCCTCTAACAGTAGAGTCACTCACCAAATAGACCACAGGTTTAGCAGTGAGCAATTGGAAAGTATTCAGGATCTCAATATCAGCAGCTTTCCACTCCACCAGACGGACATCTTTTCCCTCCTCAAGCAATGCTTTAACCTTGTGAATCCAAGAACAAGCAAGACTCAATATCTTAATCGTCATATTACCATACAATGTATTTTCAAGTATGACGTGATAAACACTTCTGTACCATTCAAGTGTGCTGATTCCGAAACATGAGAGTTTGTCTTGTAAATCATAATATGAATATCCCACCAGTATAAGGGGTTGTTTGAAACTCTTTATTTTTTTCTCTTTATAAATTCACTTACCATGATTTGACTGTTGATTTGACAACTACTCAATAATCACCACACATTTCAAACTTCAATTAAATCTCCACCACTCATTTCCACTCATTATAAATTCCCTTTATAAATTGTAAAAATAAAGAGCTTCAAACAAGCTTTAAAGCACATATTACAGTGAAATAGTAAATTTAAAAAACAGAAAGTAAACCTCTAAAATTTAAATGACACTGCTGTAGAGGACAATACAGATGAGACAGTGATGAACTCCCAACACTGCAATATGGATTTTTTTACCCTCCAAAATGCTCAAGTGCCCACGTCAAACAAAGAATCCAATTTCCATCTTACAGCCCGGAGAATTTTATGATGTGTTAAAATATGTAAAACTAATTAGAGCACAACCATCTGGCGAAGTCATGTAATTATGTACAGTGACACCTGTTGCAATATCACGCAAGTTCACACATAGCTGTCATCATATCCTATTAAAAAAGAGCTTCATGATTGGTTCCCAAAAAAAAAATGAAGAGAAAAAGGAAAGAGCTTTATGAAAATAGCTTAGCCCATAACTATACAGCAAAGTTAATTACGCTCAAGAAGCGATGAGGTTTCGTTTTTTAACCATTTCAGCTAGGTATCCAACAGTTACATATTATTTACAAACTAGTAGCTCTTGATTATTCCAAAACCATTTGGACTTCAAAAATTTTTTTACACCGTCAAGCCCGCAAAGATAGTCCGCTATTCCTATTTCACCCGTCCCAAATTATAGTCCACTTCCCTTAATAAATTTTTTAGTTTTCTTATATGCCCTGATTTAATATGCATTGTTATTAGTAAGATCAGTAGAATTAAAGTGGAACCATAAATGAAAAAAAGGGTAAGAACGAAAGTTGTTCTTACGTGTTACTTTTTCAAAAACATTTATTGAACTTTCTTAAACATTGTGAAAATAAGAAGGGGATTATCTTTGCGGGGCTGAGGGAGCAATTGGTATAATTTTCTCAAAACATAATCATAGTCCTCAATCCTAAGGATTCTCTAGTTTACAAGTAGGTATTCGATTTTCCTGATCCCCAAGGAATCAAATAGTTTCCTGTGTTATGTTGTCACAGTTTGTGCCCTAATCAAGAAAGAAAATAGAGACAAAGTAGAAAGCCACCATGCCTTGCCTTGTCAGAAACCTATAAATACAGAACTCATACATCTCTTTCTTTGACAAGTAATGAAAACTTCTGTTACTATTATCAGAATAACCTTTTGCCATTTAACTGAACCTGCTCTACACTAACAACTGCTAAAGCAATGTTTCATAACTGATGCACATACACAAACTTGTTTACATGTAAGAAATCAACATCGAGCAACGTCCTCCTACATGGATCATTTATATAGGCAACCTATAAGGCTATAAACAATGGATTTGAAAAAGATGAATCTTTGCACTAATTCGTTCAAGCAATAACACAATGAAATATCAACTAGTAACCAGTTGGTGATACTATGTGGATTGCACAAGCACATGCCAGAATTCTTAGCTAGAGTTAATCCTGCCACCAGGCTGATCAACTTGATACCAGACTATTGGAGAGATACTTGAAAGCAAAATAAATTAGCATCAGAACAAGATCTGAAAATTTTTAGAGCTCTAGATATTATCGATCTAGATTTGGGAGCATGGACTGATGGACTTCCGATCTTTATTAAAGGAAATCTACAGAAGATGGCAAAAAATAATAAAATAATAAAATAAAATAAAAAAGGGGAAAGAGAAGACCGATGGGATTTAAGGGAGGGGAAAGAACCTAATTTGAGATAAGATAACTGATAGAATACAAACCCTTAGACACAACTCGTGCTCTATTTTCAATTGCTTGTCATTGCTCCTCTTCATACTCTTCTCAAGATCCTCTATCCTCCTCCCCATGAATTCGATATCCTTGACACATGGAACATCAGAACATTCAGAAACATAAAAATTATGTGTGTGTGTGTGTGTGTTTGTGTGAGTGAGTGAGTGAGTGCGTGTGTGTGAGTGAGTGAGTGCGCGCACGTGTGTGAGTGAGAGAGAGAGAGAGAGAGAGAGAGAGAGATGCATCATGCATGCCTGACAACTATAAAAGACATCTTATTTACAAACTCAAATCTTTGAAATTTTAATAATTGGTTCGTTTGGAAGAGACATAGAAAGGCTTTATCAAGCATGCAACCGATTCCTGTTAAGAAATAATTAAACCTGGTGCCAAAATCTATCTCAAACTTACCTTGAGGCGCAATTCAGCAGATATAACCTCTAAATCCCTAACAGGATCCACAGTGTCATCAACATGGATAATATCAGGATCTTCAAAAGCACCTACAGAAAGTGAGAATGTTAACTCTTCCGATCTTCCACTGTCACCAGACATCAGAGAAAAATATCATCATGCTCCTAGTAGTTCCTCATTAGCCAACAAGAAAGAAATTTCAGAACATTAATAATAAATAGTTCTGTCAAGAATCATCAGAAACAGAAAATACCCAAAATACTGGCCGGAACTGTTCATACATATAATCAGGCATCTACCAAGGAACAGATTGCATTTACTTGCATGTTACAGGTGAGAAACAAAATCGACCATAAGATAATGCAAGATCAAGACATAAAGCAAATCAATTCAGGCTAGATGAAATAAGTAAAGAACACATAAAAAACAGTTATGAAGACCCCAAAAAACTAACAAATTTATGATACCATATAAAAGTCACCCAGCCAAATCATGACCAAGAATAATCCAGGGGGGAAAGGGATACAATAGGCTTACGTAAAACATGAAATATCCCATCAACCGCACGAATGTGAGATAAGAAATTGTTCCCCAATCCTTGTCCTTCATGAGCACCGCGAACAAGTCCAGCTATATCATGAATTTCCAAGAAAGCTGACACCTATCCACCATAAAATTGCAAATAATATATCAAACCAAAATACTGTGCTTGTAGCACAAGAATAGCCATCACAATCATTTTCCAACACGAGGGTAGGTAGTATTGATTTTTATCATGGAAATATAGACAGAAAACAAGGTTCTTTCAAGCAGCAATAAATCTTCAATTTGAGAAACAAACCTCACTCTTTGGCTTGTAAAGTTTACAAAGCCATTCAAATCGCTCATCGGGAACATTGACTCGAGCTTCATTCGGCTCAATAGTACAAAAGGGAAAATTTTCAGCAGCTATGGATAACTTGGTAAGGGTGTTGAAAAGAGTTGATTTGCCCACATTTGGCAACCCAACCTGAAAACCAATAAAAATAATTACTTAAAGATAACAGTATCGAGTTTCTCCGTAAGCAAATAAAACAAACAAACAAACAAAAAGACACGCCTTTCAATTTACATGCATCACAATAAAATCGTGTAAATCATTGTACTGTCCACGATAAAAAGAGATGGCAATTCACAATCCATAATCCCTTATGAACTTAAGATATAAACACAGTTAACTATCGATCGAAACTTATCAGAAAGTAAGACAATCCGTAAAATATATGGCTTACTCTATTTTCACCAAAACAATTTTCTGGACCTCGGCTAGATTCTATGCGCAACACAAAACTGAGATGCTGTCTATGACACAACTACTAAATAAATATAATATATAACAAGAACATACATCAAACTTTGAGAACTAACAAACTTACAATTCCAATTTTAAGATGAGAAGAAAAGCGACCGAGAATCGGTCTTTCAGCTGGGGCTTCCTTGGATTTCGCTGCTTTCGGAGGCATTTTTCGTATCTCCTATTCTTTTCTGATGCAGATTCCTGCTGTGAAATAAAGAAATACAAAGAAATAATTTCAGTGAGAGAGTTCAGTTAAGCAAATTTCACGAAGGAAATGTTTATTAGGGTTTTATACGCAATCAATATTCCATGCATTGCAGAGGAGATTCTGACCCATTAGGATTGGGCTCAATGACCAACATTTCAACATTTCAAGCCCAAATGTAATTCCTCAAGTAATTGGTACATAAGGTACTGATCGGATACCTATGTTATCGGCAATTAGATTCTCATCTATACGTTGCATGAGAAGAATACATATTAAATTATTTAAAAAATTAAGAATATAAAATTATATATATTTATGCTAATTTCCCAATAAAGAATAATTAATTTTTAACAGTAACCAAACAATAATGTAATTTTTTCCTTATCATCTTAAGGTAATTATAGTTTACAATAAATTTTAACATAATTTTTATCGTTAAAGCAAATAAATACTACTTTATTTTTTTGGCACTAATTTAGATAAATGGCACTATAAGAAATAATTGCTAATTAGGCGGTGTCGTGTACTCTGAAAATATTTTTTATTCGAAACCAATAAAGTCGGGTAGCATAAAGATTATGTAAATTAATAATACATAAAAGTAGTCATATATAAAATACTAGTAATTATTAATATTCTTTTATACGGGAAAAATTAAGAAAAAATTACAATTATAATTTTCAATTAATTTAAACTAACGATATATATGTTTAATTTCTATTAATTATAAACTACAAATTTAAAAATATGTTAGATAATTGGATAATCAAATTTATCTATAATTTAAACAATTAAATGATAATAATTATCTAATAGTTATTAAATTTAATAGTGAATCTTATTTTAAAATGGTGAACGGGTAAAACAAAAAATGAATAAAAAATTTTTAAAAATTTTGAAAAAACTCAGAATACCATACAGATTACCGCAATATGAAACAAAATGTCTAAAATTGCGGTACAAAGCACCACATCTCATTTCATTTAATTAATATATAGATTATATTCAAATAAAATTATTACTTGGCTTCTTCTAGGAAGCTGGAGTATACACTCTCTGTCCCACTAAGATATTCTCTTTCTATTTTTCACATAGATTAAAAAAATTAATTAATGTTATTGAAAATGTACAATTTAAAAATATATTACCTAATATGCCTTTTGGTTTATTTAATAGTATTTCACTTTAAATATTCTTTTATCTTTAATTACTATGCATAATAAATAGGGATATTTTAGAAAATTAGAAAGTTAAATAAGGAATGAGGAATATAATTTGAAAAGGATAAAAAAGAAACATGGGAATATCTTTTTTGGGACTATTTTGACTACTTTTGTAGCAGTGAATGTCATTAATTCCTGAAGTGCAGGTAAGGATAATAGTGTCGTTATTATCCAAAAGATTTGGAGCCTAATGTGGAATTGTTCTCCGCAGTGTGAGTTCATTAGTATAAGAACCAATAGATTAGCTCATTGTTTAGCTAAATGTGGATTTTGGAATTGTGCTTCGTTTGTTCAGAAAGAACATCGTATTTTGAATTGTTTCCTTGATAATATGAAATTTATGAGATTCCCGTAAATTAAATATATATATATATATATATATATATATATATCGAAATAGGACAATTAAAAATACATGGTAGAGATTTGTATTTTAAGTGTCAATTGCATTAAATATGTGAAGATTCATCTGACTAAAAAACATAAACCATTTACTAACAAGGGCTTACTAATTTAAACATTCTCATGAAACTTTCACCACTCTGTTTTCAAATTAAAATTGTCAGAATTGTAATAACAGACGAACATTCCATTAGCAAGCTGTAGTATTCTTGATCGAGAAATAATAATCATAATATCATAATAATATATAGATACATTATCATTATTATTGTTATTTATTCATTAATTATTTTAATGTTCTTGTTTCGTTTGTCTAGACAGACAACGGCAAGCTCAGATCAAACAAATGAAATGAGAGGAGTATTGTCATGAACGAACTGGAACGCCCATCACACCTCTGCTGCACCAAAAGAAATTTAATTAAGGGGTGGGGAGGTGACTCAAACCCAAGTCAAATAATCCAATAAAGAGCGTCTTTACCATTACGACAAGCCCCCTTGATTATATATCTGGCTAACAATGGAGATGAATTATCATGTTCATCAAGACAGCAAAGAACATAATTAATGCAGACGTATAGAATTTGATCTGTTAAAAGTAGTTCTACTAATTTTACTTGTAGCCCTACCCTATACAAGGAAAGACAAAAAAAAAAAAGCTACTAAAAATCAAAATTCCCTAACCTTTTTCGATAAAAGTTATCCTTCAAGAATATACATGGCAAAAATACCCGAGATATTACAGCAGGAGATGCTCACTCCTGGAATATACATGGTAAAAATACCCGAGGTTTTACAGCAGGAGATGCTCACTTCTCCAAGTACGGTGGTTCTTGAGCAAGCGACGCTACACAGCATTATCAGCTTTTGGCAGTCTTCTGTTTTTACCATCACAAGTGGATGACTCGGTTGCTTTCCCAATCAGTTTTCAAAATAATATGCAAAAGCAGTCTGAGTGGCAAAGAAAGTGCGTCTGTCCAGATTTAAACAGTGAAAAAATCAAAATAAATAAATGGGTAGATACTATATCGTAGGCCGCCAAGTAATATTATATATCTTCATCAAAGCAAGTACTCGACTTAAACCGTTATATTTTAGCCACTCATACTTTTATGATCTGCAAGTTGATGGAGAAGAAAAATTGAACGACCCAGTGAAATTTTACTAGAAGAGAAACAAAACTACCTCTGTGAAATTCATCGAATCGTATCAGTGGCTTCTCCAGTTAATTCTCTTTGAACAAGCTTCAAGATCTCAATAATCTAAAGGGAAGCAAATAACCGCTGGTTAATAAAATAGATATATTTTAACTTCATGCAGACAGCAAATGTGGTAACGAACACTGCATGTACTGTAGGACAACATAATGATGTATCAATTGGTGGGGTGGATTACACGAGATTGGAAAGTAATAAAGATGAAATATGAGCTGAATCTTGTCTTACATCTATTGTCCTGTGGAGTCCTGGTCAATAGTAACAGCCATTTGCACAAATAATGAAAACAAACTGGGAGCCTGACACTTAAAGAATGTTCATACTTAAGTGGAAATGGGTCAACTAAATCTATAGCAATAAGACGTTGCTCAGACAATTTACAAAACTTTAGAGCATCTGTCAGATATTTACTTCTCTATTTAGATGGGAATTGAATGGGTATCTCTCCCAAATTGCTGGAGAGAATTAAGAAGTAGCATAATAATAACTAGATAATAATGGAATAGGGCATGAATTTCCACAGTTATGGTATAAAATGGTAAGCAATCAAATATGTTAAATACATAAGAATATGTGAAGAAATGTGCACTTTCCAATGTAATACTGATTCATCTTACCCCAGGATAATGCTGTAAAATTGGCGAGTAATGATCGAGTGCAATGTATATCTTGTTGAGTAAACTCACAAGAGCATCCACCTCATCCCCTAAAAGATCGACCTTAAATTTGAAAGACATTGCATAGGAATCAGAAGAAAGGATTTAGACTCATCAAATATAATAGTTCAAAATCTGTCTCATACGTAAATATCATGGACTTCAAATTCAAAAGTAAGTTAGCCGAATATATATATATATTTTTAAAGTCAGGAAAATAAATGGGAAATTATTTCTACACTTATTCTACTTGTATATTGTACAACCCTTTTTTCTTTTTTCTTTTTTTTTTTTTTTTTTTTTTTTACTAACAAACACGCCGCCCGTGTTTAAAAATGATGTATTTGTAGAAAACAAGTTCCTTCCAAGTGTATTGTTTGTACAACTTTTTGCGACTCTTATTTCTAGCTCAATGATCATGTTACATATAAAAGTAGCTCATGGAACAAAAATGGGCAAAATGGATCCCATCCAAAAGAAGGAAAAAAAAAAAATCCATCTCTGATCCTCTCCAGCTAATGGCATCGGTTAATATTATTATCCTGTCCTTTGTTCGCATGGAATGCGAGTTAAAAGCATACCCGGCTAACCTCTAAAGTTACAATTACTTTAACTACTAATTTTGAAAATGTTTAGATACGAACCTCCACACCCCCTCCTTCAATTACAAGGTAAAGAAAAGGTTGCTCATTTTTGACGATGAACTCGGGGATATTTTCAAATAAGCAATTAACTCATTACCAAATCTGGCTTTCAAAAAATATTATTTATTCTAAAAACATACTTATTTACTTAAATCATTTTCTAGATCTCCTATGCACTAAATCTAGTATATGACACCCAAGATAAAACAGAAAACAATACACTACTAACTTATGCACCTCAATCATTTTCTAGATCTCCTATGCACTAAATCTAGTATATGACACCCAAGATAAAACAGAAAATAATACATCTACTAACTTATGCACCCCCCCTTTTTTTCCCTCCAAATTATTACAGGCACAGCATAAGAAGAAGAGATCTTGTCCTCTGCAAAATAACTTTTAGAATTAGTGGCTGTTTGAATCTATTTATTCAAATTGAATTATAATGAGAAATTATAATGAGGTGAAATGAGTGGTGTAGATTTAATAAAACTTTGAAATTTGTGGTTATAAATGAGCAGTTGTCAAATCAGTGGTGGGTGGGATTATAAAGTAGTTTCATAAAGAGAATCAAACACTCCCTTAGTCAATTTCTCAATTCTTAAAGGTTCCAACTTTGCATGTTACAGTCTTATAGAAAGAATACAAGAATACAAAAATATGTAAAAAGAGTAAAGTGGTTACCTCAACCTCGGCCGTCTGAAGGTCCGCACATCGCCTCTCGAGTCTCTGTTTGTACATCTGACCTTTCCTTCTGAGCACATTAGCCATCTCAGTCAGATATTTTAAATCAGTCTGTGCCTCTGCTAACCTGAAAATTTTGAGCGTTGCATTTTAGGATCCCAAAACAAGCTAAGATTAAAAATCTCAACAATAGAGTTTGCATCATTGACGAAGCATGTGAATATACTGGGTAGAGCTATTTTACGTAACGTGTTCATATAATAGTTAGCATGCAGGTGTTCAGGTGCAAGGCAGCAAGAACATTAAAAACAATAAACTAAGGTTTAATCCTCATAAATGTGAAATCAACTACATGAATCATTCTTTATCATTCCCTTCTGTTCATTACTAGATTTAAGAGAGATCTTTGATGCACATTATTCTTTCTCATTATAATTTCACCTACCACTTAAACAACTGCTCAACCATCGCCACATATTACAAACTTTAATTAAATTCCAACCACTCATTTCAACTCATTAAAATTTCCTATTATAATTTGACTCTCACAATGAGAATCAAACAACTAGGAGATATGGCTCTGTTTGCGGTTGTTCAATATTTGCGTACATATTGGTAATATTGCGCTGCCTATAACTCTTCCATTTTACCACATTATCTAAGATATAAATTAAAACAAATTAAAGCCTCCCTGCAATCACCAATAGGATGCCTCCTCTAAAGCAGAATGTAAATGTAGGAATGTACAAGTCATAATTTTCAACATCATTCACAAAATAATCTTCAGTAGACATACACCAAAAACTGCCACCACCAAATATATGGACAAGGACATAGAAAAATATTTAACCGGAAGTAAAAAGAGAAACAGCTGCAAACAAGGATAAAAAGGAAATTACACTTGAGGTCCTTTACCTTTTCGAGAAGTAAAACTGGAACTTTAAATAACAGTTTTACTGTTTTAACTAGAAAAAATATCTACATATCTCCCAAGTGTAAATGATCAAAAGAAGGTCTAGGGTTGAACTCACAAAAATTTCAACTGAAATTGTCCAAAAGTCCTTTGGCTGCCTATCTAACCAAAGTTGAGAAACTTTACTGCCAAAAATGGAAGTTCTCAGGACCCAGTTGCATTTTTTGACAAGGTTGAACATCTCAATTTTTTCCAAAAAGTTATGGCTATATATCCAAGAAAAAATAATATATATAGTTAGGGCAGTACCTTGAGTTATGCTTCTTGATGCTTCCCATTACTCCACGTTCAAAATCATTAAGCATTTTCATTACCATGTCCATATGCACGATTAGTTTCTTCTCTTCAGTTTTGTGCCTTTCATGGGCAAGATCAGCAGCCAATTTTCTTTTCTCACCGGCTTCCTTCAACTCCTCCATGCTCTGTTCAAGCTTCTGATTCAATACATTTATTTTCACATTATCTACTTCAATTTGCTCCAGTGCTGCTCTGAGCTGACCCTTTACTAAGTCTAATTCCTCACTGGTCTTTGTAACCCGCGCTTGCTGCAAACTTGCATGTTCTATTATTCTATTTAGCTTTTGAGAAGTTAATTTATGCTGTGCACTCTCTTCCGCCAATGCAGTTGATAAGTCTATCAGAGTCTTATTTTTCTCTTCAATCGATTCTTCCAGCATGAGTAGTTCTTGCTTTAATCTTTCCTTTTCTTCAACTTTCGATCTCAAATCATGTTCCAAATCAAGAGATTCGGATTCAAGAGAAATTCTCTTTTCATTCTCAATCAAATACTCCCGATAAAGCTCCTTGATTTTTCCCTCAGTTTTCCTGGCAGCCTCCTTGAATAAGAGTCCACATAGTCCTTCAGAGATCAGCGATTCAATATATGAATCTTCAATTTCGTCTGCACTTGCAATACCAGCATGGGCTGCTGCTCCAATGAGAAGCACATCATAAATTTCCCTCATAATAAGACACTCCATGTTGATGTCTTCATTGTCACGTCTAATCTGTCTATCCAGTTCGACCAAAACACATTTATACACTTCTTCACTAAGTAATGCTTCTATGCGTGTATCTTCCATTGCTGAATTAAGATTCCCTAGAAGCCTTAGCAAATGTTCTTCAGTCACAGAATGCTTCAACATTTTCCTTGCAGCATCAGAAACCTGTCCTTCCAGACATTTCACTTCATTTTTCTTATCAGTAAGTGCTTCTCTGAGTTGACAGTTTTCAGATAGAAGGTCATCAAGTCTGTCCTTCAATTTAACCACAGACTCGGCGTTATTGGCTAATACTGAGAATTTCTCACTTTCTACTTGGATATCATCCAATTTCGAAATGATTCCGGGAATATTTTTCCTCAAAATTTCAAATTCGTCGTCTTTCCTGTGGGAAATAAAAGAACCCTTTTGTTTAAAGCACTCTCGCTTTAGAGTAAAACATTCTTCAGTTTTCTGTAGCATAGCAGACTCGTGCTCCCTCTTCATCTTTGTTATGATGCCGTTGAAATAATTCACCAGTTCTTCCTTGTTCATGTGTTTCAATTGCGTATAATCAAAATTCTCAGGGACAACAGCTTTGGAAGCCTCCAGTTTTCCATTTCCTTCCCAAAGAGATGTTGGCTGCATAACATGGTTGGTCAAGGACTTACCGTGAAAATTATCCAGATCATGAGATCCATGGGGAATTAATTCTGTTTCATGATGAGAGAGCGAGTTCAGTATTGAATCTAACTGGGTGCATAAACTGGAAATATCATTGAATTTTTCAAGCCAATTCATGTCGGGGGTGGCAAAAATTTGAGCATTTTGTTCCCACAATTTCTCCTCAAACTCTGCCTGACGACTCCTAATGACACTCTTCATCACCATATCCTCAATTTCGCGTCGGACATGAGTCTCCTCCTGCCACTCAACAAGTGATTTCTGAGAAAAGTGAAGCATATTATCCATGCGGGTGCAGATAGTGTCCACCATGTTCTTCAAATGATCTAATACCCTCTCCATGTGCAGCCAGCTTTCAGATTGCTTCTCATCCAAAAGCTCACCCAAACCTAGCAATTGGGAACCAGAACCAATCCGCTTGATGGTATTACAGCCCCGTACTCCATCAATCTCTTTTTTAGCCTTCTTGAACTGTCTTGTGCCTCATTTCTTAAACCACATAAAGACTCCCTAACTTTATCATGGCCAATATATGCATCTGACAGAATCAAACTCCTCCCACAATACCCTTTTGCTAAATTATTTGGCAATGCTGGTGACCCTAAACAATCAAATGTACCAAGATCTCCGCTGTAAGATTCTAGGCGCTCCTTCAGTTTTGCCACTTCCAACTCTTTGGCTGCAATTTTCTCAGCTGCCTCTTGTTCCACGGCATTAACCATCCCCTTTATAACTGAGTCACTCACCATTCGAGAAATCATTAACCAGTCACTCATATCTTCCCAATACTCCTCTAAATTTTCCAAAACCTCTTCAGCTAAATTTGCCTTTTCCTCCTCATCACTATTCACTTTCTGTAACCCGTCTGCATTTTCCATTTGCTCGGTCAAATCCTTACTGTCCACTGGCTCTAACCCGTTTCCAGTGCCCACTTGCCCAAATCCATTCTCAAATGAAGTAATAGCAGTCCCATTAGACATACCTTCATGCCGCAACAACTCTTGACTTCCCATAACGCATATGCAACTTAGTAGTGCAACTGGTGAAAAAAAAATCAAAGGTTAGCAAATTTAACATCAATATTCCAAGTTTCCAACTCCTTAAAGTAATAAAAACTCAATACACAAGATACATACAAGAAGGTCAACTACAGTAAATAACAAAAAGGAAGAACGAAAAGGTACCGAAACTCACCCAATATGAGATTCTCTTCAATTCATTACTTCTTCAAACTATAAACCCCAAACATCCAATTTTTAAGTTCGAGAATTTCTGGGTTTTCCTATCTCTCACTCCAGCCAGCTTTTGGGTTTTAGGGTTCGTCAAAAATTGGGGGAAAAGGATGAGCGGTGCAAAGTTGAAAGAAAAGTGGTTAATAATAAACTATAGAAGGCGCTTATTCAAGAATTACCAAAAGTTATCATTTCACCTCGCAAATACGGATGGATTCGTTCACGCCACAGGCAGGACTGTAAAACACTGTAGACACAGGACAAATGGCGTATACAATATTTGTTAGTATGTGCCTAATCAGGGAGGACTAGGATTAGGTTATGGGTTGGGTGTTCCATACAAGAGGGAGGAATGTCAAATTGTCAACATGTCAAAGCTTGTTCAATGGTAACTTAATAGTAATTTCTATTTTCGTTTTACGCAAAATTTCACTATCAATTAAAAGCACTTTAAATTTATCAACTAATTATTTCAATTTTTAAATATATGTCAATACCACATTTAACTACATATTTGATTTGACTTAAACTCTTATATCGTTTTAATTATTACTTTCACATGACACAATTAAATATCGACATATATACAAAATTCGAATTTTAAATTCATTTATAAATTCACTCATTTATAATTAGTTACCAAACAAATATTTTGTGGTCTCTGATTTTATAAAATCAAGATATTCTTGATTTGCTTACTGGTATGTAAACAAGTGAAATCTAATTGCAAAAATCTAACCAATAGCTTAAAAGATATACGAGTCCTTTGAATTGACTCTACTTGACATCAAGTCAATTTTATCATCCACAGAATGTGAGACTTGCAATTTTATTTAACATTACACGAATAATGTTACTCCCTCCATTACTAGATTTGCTTTTTCTAATAGTGTGGATTGTAAATGGATTGATAATATTCCATTGTTTCTTAGTGCCGATACTCACTGTAATTTATCATGATGTGAAATGAAATAAAACATCCCTCCCAGGAAAATACAAATCAAGACGTTCTTTAAAGTTGAAATCAGACTCATCTCACATTCATTGAGCAATATATATAATAAATATTTTTTTAATTAAATATATATAATATAATATTTAGAACAGGAAATGACTAAAACGGATTTATTAATAATAATAAATAATAATTAGTATATTTATCTGTACAAAAATTCCTGCTCCATAGCTTCCTTTACATAATGTAAAAAGATTTATTTACTCTTTTACAATTATTATTTATTATTATGAATAAACATAAGTGCAAAATTTACTCTTAATTGCAAAACGGCACTAACCAAGCACTTAGACATAAGTTTTCATATATATATATATATATATATATATATATATATAAGAAACTTAGACATAAGTTAGTGTTACAAATCCAGTTGAGGGAAAACACTATAATACTTCAAGGATAATTAAGTCAATACTCTTGGTCAATTAAGAATTCACACATGGATTCATAACCCTGAACCCATGTGTGGGTTTTTTAATTGGCCTACCGTATTTAATATTACTAGATTATCACTCGTGCGTTGCACGGGAAGATACCAAATTAAATTATATCTAATATTAGTACGAAATGTTAAGTAACGTATGATTAATCATATTGAATTATAATGTTTTGATTATCTTGTTGTTAACTAATAGTTACTATGTACTTACTCGATATGGAATGTTATTAAGTGACTTTAATAGGAGTTGCAAAAAGACCCGA
This sequence comes from Nyctanthes arbor-tristis, assembly GCA_963692815.1. Classification (NCBI taxonomy): domain Eukaryota; kingdom Viridiplantae; phylum Streptophyta; class Magnoliopsida; order Lamiales; family Oleaceae; genus Nyctanthes; species Nyctanthes arbor-tristis. The sequence goes on from CAVNYN010261417.1 coordinate 60,396, forward strand.
TAAATTCGATACTCACCGGTACCCGATCTTATTAAGATAGGAAGTAGCCGACTAAATAGGTAATTCGGTTGGATGAGATAAAAAAATCGACATGACTTAACAATGTACCGATGAAGGGTATGATAATTTTTACTTATACCCGACTCATTTACTCTTTTTTGGACAAAAATAAAAATATTTACTAAAAACTTTAATTGTTTGAAAAGTAAAAAGATAATAAAACTTATCAAGAAAGCTCAGTAATTTCAATTGTAGTTTTAATGTTTAGAATACTATTTAATAAACAAAAAATAAAAATAGAAATATACAAATATATTTCAATTGGCGAATAAATGGGTAATATGAATTACATGTACTAACTATTCCCTGACCCGTCTCCGATTTAAGTAGGGATGAGAAAAATAATTGATATGTACGTTAACGGGTGTAATATACCCGATTCTGACTTGACCCCTTGTCATTCTTATATCTCAAGAAATTAAACATTTTATTTTTCTCTGTAACTATACTGTGGATTTTGTAAATTATGAAGCATTAATTATTATATTTGTGATATACAAAAAAAGTAACGTAATAATTAATTACTCAATCTAAAAGCATATAAATAATAATTAAAAATTAATGCATCAGCTAAAGATTAAATAGTTTTATACACATTACGAAATACTTATTATATAAGATATGTATATTAAAAATTTTTAAATTAAAAAACATTGAATATAAATTAATCTAACAAAATATTTAAGAAGATAGATACATCCAACAAAATATTTAATCAAAATATTTGAAGATAAGAATAGATAAGTATCATAATTCCTAACTAATTGAAAAAATAGAGAAATATTAATTTATAATAAACCGCAGAATCTACTTAATATGTAAAAAATATCTAAAATGTCCTCACTTGAAACAGTTTTAGCGGGAAAATTGCGGTACAAAGATACCGCAGACTAATCTACTTATATATATATATATTAGAATACTGGAGTTATTGAGAGATGGGGGGTGCAACGGAAATTCAATAGAAAAATAGTAAGCAATATAAATAATATATATATTAATTAAGAGAATTAAATCTAGATACATTTTGTACCGCGATTTTTCCTCACTTTTTATTTGGTAAATTTTGCGGTAATTAATTTTGTTTAACAAAAAATTTGGTGAAGAAACTTAGAGAATATTTGAACCTATAACAAATGAATTTAACACTCAAACTTTAACCACTTTACCAATTTTCTTTTTACTAAACTTTTTTACTAATAAATTAAAATATCAAATCTAAAAGGTCAATTCTAAAACAAACTTTTATCCCTCTTAATTCGTTCATTCACCATCTTCGCCGTGCGTGTTGATGAGTTTAATGTTATTTGAATTTTTTATTTTTTATTTTTTTACATTTTTTTAGGATTTTTGAAAATGTGGCGGGTAACAGATATTTTTTACTTATCTGACGTAAACCACATTGCCCCGTACTCAATTCAAACGGGTACTGGTTGGGTAACGAAGGATGCGTATCCGACCAAAACATTTGATCATTATAGATGTAATAAATTTAAATTTGATGATATTATATATTTGTCGTTGAGTTTTTGAATATATTGAATGATGGTAATAGATTTTTCCCATTATTGCATATCTATGAGAAATTAGATATAAGAATGTAAATTGTTTTCTGAATGATCTTGAATTTCACGATTATTGAGTCAGTTGATCTTATTAATTCAAGTAATGTATAATTCTCTGTTTTTATATTTTCTACGGAAGTGTAAATGTTGTAATTTCACTAAGTTTGATAATCATTTAAAAATCAATTCCATTTAATCAACCAATTTAAATTTTAAATTTTGAACACATATAGCAACACTACATTTAACTACATATTTGATAATGATATGACCTTTCTCATTATTTTAATCATTACCTTCATATAGTACAATTAAATCTTGATACTTATACAAAATTTAAACTTTAAATCTATTTATAACCTTTTTATAAATGCTTATAAGTTATACCAAACAAAGTGTTTAATTAGTAATTAGTCCAGAAAATACTATTAATTCGGCAACAAAATTGGTCATACCTGGTAATGCAAGGGAAGCCGTTGAAAAGCTAATGAACATCGTGAATATTTTCGGCATTGGAATAGCTATTCCACCCATTTCGTCAAGTTCTTTTTTTTTTCACGCGTCCAACGCACCTGTAGTTTAACTAATTATAATAATAAGAAAATTTTCAAAAACCTTCCAACTTAAAATTCCTTTATGCAATAAAATTAAAATGATGCAAAACACAATTTGTGGGGCTAACATAATTAGCATTTAGCACGAATATCTGCCTACTTGTTAGGTCTCTACCCACTTTTCCTTCTATCAAACTATGTAAGACAGGATACTCCTTGAGTCCGTTAAATCCACTTAATTTTATATGCTTAGTTTGAATAACTTGCAGTCTATGCCAAACACCTTGTAAGCAGTTGCAATAGCAGTCATAATTGATCATGAACTTTATAAAACAATGATGTTTGTTATGATAATGAATGTCTCTTTCCTTTCATTAATTAAATAATTTCAGCATATATAATGATTGATACTACTTTGAACAACAACTTTGTAATTTTTCAAACAAAACTAGGGTACCACTTTACTTTTTATGGCTGAAATTGATATATATTAATTTTACGTAACAACCGCCAGTTTTAATGTAACAACTAAACTTCAGATAACAGCCATTTTGATTTATGTAAGTAGTACTGTTCCGCATCTAATCCTATATGAACAATAGGACTGACGATGTAAAGGGAAAAAGAAGCGAACAATCTAGCAGAAAACAACAATGGATGATTTTCTAGGTAATTGGAAAGGTAACGCAATGGTATGCAAAAGTGACGAGGGCTAGGAGGATCTTCTATAAATACGGTTATGGGGCTCATAATTCTCCAAACACTATTCCTTTCCTGCAATGATCCTTGCGTCTTTGCATGATCAGTGCCAAACAAAATTATCATGATTTTGTTAGATAATGTGTGATGTCTTTGTGTCGTGTGCATGAGCGTTGTATTTCTGTCAAAAAAAAAAAAAAAAAGATATTAACTAGTGTTAATTAGAAAATAAAAAATGAAATGTGCCGAAATAGATCACTCCTGTTTGCGCCCTCCCTGTTCATAAAGACTTTAATAATTCAGTCCCGGTTCGCTTTCCATGTTTCCGTTGTCATTAATCCATCATAAAGACAAAAATTGCTCTTTAAGCTTCTATACATTAAAGAACAACACCCTATCAGGTACATCAAAATTCAACAACCCAAAGGTTAATAGATTACTTTTAATTAGACTTAAATTTAGTTGACAATTTGCAAGACATAATTATTGACATATTAGCTGTGTAAGTTTTTTTTTCTTTTTTTTTTTAATTGTCATTTTCAAATAATAGTATTTGTTTAATTAAACATGCTATCATCATTATGATGATGACTATTATAATAATCATAATTGTAACTACATTAATTTTCAACCACCAGCTAATTATATATTCCGTCAAATATGCTAGCAGGCTATATAGAAGTACGTACGTAGAAATAAATGAAAAAATGTATTTGAGTGGTTTTGTCAAGCATTATTAATTGTATTATTTTCCATGTGTCGGGTCTCTCTCTCTCTCTATATATATATATATATATATCTTTGTAAAGGAGAAGCATGGAATGTACTCAGTCGGTGGTTGTTATAGTTGTATATTACATAATGCTGGAACAAATCTTTAGTACTCTAACACTTAATCGCCTTGACCAAATCAAAAACTGGCAGGTCAAAAACTGACATGGGTCAGTTTCTCGTTATAATTGGAGCCCGTGAACACACAAATTTCTAAGCCTACATTCTTGATCCAGGTATTTCAGTTGAAAGTCGTCTATCATAAAGCTTTTTTGACGAGGGAAAATTTGATCTCATCACGAGTAATTCAGACGGGCGAATGTTTACGTTGTGGCATCTTTGAAACGGTACAACATGTTTTGAACGAATGTGCTAATGCAAAACATGTCTAGAAAGAGTTGGGATCAATGCTGGTCGAACTTCTTTGGACGATATCAACCTTCATGACCTTGTGACAGAGATGGAAGAGATAGAGCTTATACATATTATTACCACCGCAATGCGGTTCGTCTAGCGAGAGAAATTATCATGTCATTCCTTTTTCATTAAGGATGAAACAAATAGCCAAAATTTAGTTCACAGTTGCGTTCAACGAGAGATTTTCATCCCTTTTCATCTATTCTTAGCAAGAATAATCCCCTCATGTCAATTACAGATTGTGGCTCTTGTAAATTTATTAATCATCCAGTCAAATATTTTGTCCACAATATCGTCAAATATTCTTTATCTACAAACAGTTCATGTAATTCGGTGGATAGTGTCCTATCTTTTTTAGAGCGGCAATGTGGCTGTCACTTGTAATTTAAAGGAGTTAAATAAATTGAATTGAACAATTTTAATTTATTTCAATAAATCCATTCTAACAAATTTATCACTTGCTAGTAACCATGTCCACGATGTTATTCAAGAAGTATTACTCTTTTTTTCTCTGTTTTTTTTCTTTCTTTTTTAGGAAACAAATCTTCTAATTGCATGTCTTAACGGATCACCAAACTAAGATATGCCTACAATCAAATCAAATTCCAAAGCACAAAGGGGAAAAGCATACAACTATATGGTTTGTGCATCCAATATTATTTCCCCTTCTAGGAGCAGAGTTACAAAAGCCACCACCACACACCGTCACGTGCCACACATATATTGCTAAGAGTAGAAGCAATGTGACAAAACTAACAGAAATGAAATGAGAAACAACACGATAAACGTCATCATATATTAATAATCTTAGAATAAAAAATAAATCAATGAAAAATATCCAAAATACAAATAGAGTGTTGGGGCGGATAATCAAACCCTTAATTAAAAGTGTGAAAATCTCACTTGGATGTTATCAAACTATACTATATGAGTCTTGCTAGATTCGATAAATAAAGTTTTGATTTAATTAGAGTTTTCAAATTTTAATAAAAGAAATTCATATTTTTGTTCCACAAGAGTTCGAAGAGTTTCCTATTCCGACTTGTTTGAAGCTCAAAATCACGAGGACAGAAGTTGTAGGCAATTAGTAAACATATAACCACACGAAATTTTTCTAACACTCACGACACATACTCTTATTATTCACTATTGCGAGAATTATATGCCTGGCCTCTACTTCATAAGTCATAAATCCGTCCTATACAATAGGACTTGAAGGAACCTGTGGGAGAGAGAGATGAGACAAAAATTCTTTCAGTAGCTGCAACTCCCGAGTACATAAACACGTATGTATACAGATGATATTAAATCTAAGCTGACACTTACAATTTTATTTTTCATGTCACGACAACGCTCTATCTGTTCACAGCCTATGTCATAAGGGTTTGCCGTAGCGTGCGGCTTACAGTACTTTTTATAGACACCCGCTCTACGCATGCACCGTAATTTTGGTAGAGCACCATATCCAATATACCTGGCTGCATGATCTCCAAGGATAAATGCATAAACTACAAGCAGTAGAATAATTAGTATTCCGGCAAAGGTTGGTTTCGGTATGGTCATTAGTTCCCAATGGTTAATGGAGGAGTATATATAATATGGTCATTAGTTCCCAATGGTTAATGGAGGAGTATATATTATACTGAAATATTGGAAATCTATGAAGAAAGAAATTGAAGATAAAGGGCGTTTTTATGTACGATATGAAATGAAGAGAAAATTAATTATTAATCACATTATATATTAGCTTTGAAGAACAATTTTGTAGTTTTTCAAACAAAAGTTGGGTGACATTTTGTGGCTCGAATTGATATGTGTTTTACACGACAACGGCCACCTTTAATGGAACAATTAAACTTTAGATAACGACTATTTTGATTGATGCAAGTACGACGACGAAGAATTTTATGTATTTTATGCATACACGTTATAAAGATGTGTTTAAACTACTTCATCTAATGAGGTATACTTGTCGAGAGCCCAGCGCTAGATAATACCTTATGATGAGGAATATCACCTAAAATATATTTGTAAAAGATTCATATTGAAACACTAAGGTACTGTTTGATTGCAAGTGTGAAAAATGTATGAAAATAAAATGAATTCTAGGCAATTGAATTCCCTAAAATTAATTTTTCTGGGAAATGTCAATTAAACGTATTTGATTAATTTAATTTTCCACATAGAAATAGTAGTTATTTTTCATCTTTTGGTGTTTGATAGCTATTATTTTTCATGGAAACAATCTTTTTTTCTCCAAATTTTGTTATTTTCTTTTTGAACAATTATTTGATAGCCATTATCTTTTTTCACATGAGTTATCAAGTTTTCTATATAAATTGTACTTTTTTCAATGTCTTAGCCTTATAATGATTGACCTACTCAGGCTTGTCATTCCGTCTAATTAGACTTCCACTCAAGTGGTGATAAATGACATATCGAATATACTAAAATTTGAACTTTATTAATATTACGAGAGTTTTTCATCAACTTGCATGGAATATTATTGGTGCACATGAATATAAAGAAGATAAAATAAAGTTATGGACTTGAACGGAGATTGGACAGGTAAGGAAATTTCTTGTTGAGTTGCGTAAGGAAATTTCTTGTTGAGTTGCGTGCTTACTTAAAAACTAATAAACCCCACAGGCGAGTTGCAGCCTGCAATCCGAACTGAGGACGGATTTTTGGGGTAAGCTCACTCTCACGGGATCACGATCCTTTGTCCCGATAATTAGAAATTGTAAAATGCCATACGGTCTTATATTTGTTAACATTAACAAAAAATTTTATGTAACATAAATCCAAAAAAAAAAATAATAATAATAGAAGGAGAAATTCGAGAATACCGACGAAAAAATTTGCAACTTACTAGATAGCTAACGACTAGATGCAAGCTACTAATTAAATAAAATGGCAAACCAACATTTTTTTTGACGTTTGTAATGTAATTTATTTATGTTTTTTAAATTAAAAAAAACTCAATATTAGAAAATACATGGAATTCCAATTCTCTGGAAAACAAAAAACCTACCCCTAAAAGAAAATATTTTTCTTGTTTTCAAAGAAAATATAGTCACGTAACCAAAAGTAAGAAAACGTTTTCCAGAGAAAAAAGATCAATTAAACACTCTTAAAGTAGAAATTTAGGTGGAAAATCGACATTTTCCAAGGAAAATTCTTACAATCAAATACACTCTAAAAGTTATTGGGCGTTAGAGAATGGAAAATGAGACGTACGCGTAATTTGGGGACCATAGCTTAAATAGCTCATTCGTGATTTTTTGGTCTTCCGGTTCACCAATCAAATACAAATTCAAAAACAATCTTAATTAACAGATTACTTTTAATTAGGCTCTCAATTTTAATTGACAATTTTGCTATGCATAATTATTCACCTATATATAAGCGTACGTCTCATTTTCCATTCTTAATTAACGTTTTTCCCACTTTTTAAAAGGAATTTAATTTGTCGTTTTCAATTTGTTCAATTAAACATGTAGTCATCACTTGTATTATTATATATATTCCCTCTGTCCTCACATAGATTAAGAAATTTTAATTAGTATAGTTGAAAAAGTATAATTAAAAATATACCATTTTATTTATTTAATTTAATATTTCACTTCAATTGTTTATAGTTATTGATTAGCGTGCATAATAAATTGGTGTTTATTATTATTATTTTAGAATAATAAATTGGTGTTTATCAGAAAATTAAAAAATTAACTAGAGAAAGTGGAATATAATAATTTGGGACATGTTAAAAATGATTAGTGAAATATCTTTGGAGGACAGAATAAGCAATGATATAGAAGTATGTATGGATGATGCTAAACACCCACCCTATTTCGTGTCTACCTCACATCCACCTCATTGTATTGTTTATATATCATGATAAATGAGAAACAAATTATCGTGAAATTATCACGATATATAAGTTAATACAATATGGTGAATATGAAGTGGATAAGAGAAGACGTAATTCTATAGAATTGTCCCGTATAATATGTAGCAATGTTATGCCAACTAGAAAAAGCGAAAACTTATATGTAATCTGCTCTGATCACAGTCTAAAAACTGGTCAATTTAAAAATTAGTCAAAACCCGGTTAAACCGATTATCGGTTTTGCCAGGTTATACGGTTTAATTCGTCATTTAATATTTAATAATTATTTGGAAAAATTTAACTCTCAATTTAGGCGAGGGTAATCCCAACTTCCACGATAAGGCGCAGTTGCATCGAAATTGGAGGAAATGGGTCTGGCTAGTATAAGGTACAAGTGTTATGAAATGTTTGTTTAGACAGGTCTAAGTGGTGTTTATATTCGAAATATAAGTCCTCTGTTTTATCTTGCTTTGCGTTTTACTATGCATTGATCATGTTTTTATTACGCATTGATGTGTTTAGGAGCGCCTAGCTTCAATACTTGATATCTCAACATTTTTCACGCTTTACGCTTTTTAAAATCTTGATCTTAATAAGCACCGAGACTCTAGAGCAAATGATTTTAGAGAGGAGAGAGAGGGGACCAAAGGAAATGTAACACGCTTTTAATAGGAAATGTAAACCATTTAAGAAGCATACATAGAGACACATGAGACCAAGAGTTGGTGATTATTAACTACATTGATAAATAGATACTTTTATTGCTCTCTGTTGTGAGAATCCATGCCGGACCCCTGCCACGCCTAGCTCATAATTCCATCCTATATAGGACCTGAAGGAACCTGAATAGATAGAGAGAGAGAGACGAGAAGAAAAATCTATCAGTTAATTGCGAATTTAGAATAAAGATGATAAATATACGGCACTTACATTTCCTTATTTCGAGCCACGGCAATGCAATATTTGTTCCCAGCCTCTGGTATAAGGATTAGCCTTAGCACGCGTCTTACAGTACTCGTTATAAATTCTACGTCCACCCGTGCACGGTAATTTCGGTGGAGTACCATATCCAATATACCTCAAGGTTGCATCTCCAAGGACAAATGCATAAGCTACAATCAATAGAAAAAATATTCCCATGGTTGGTTATGGTGCGCTCATTAGTTCCCAATGGTTAATGGACAAGAGGATACTGAAATATGTGAAATCTACGAATAGAGAAATTGAATGTATAAGAGCTTTTATATTAGATATATGAAGAGATTAATTAATCACTTTATATATTAGCTTTAGTTAACTCTACATCTTATCCCTTCTCTATTAAAAAAAAAAGAAAAAAAAAATCTTATCCCATATCTATTACTAGAATACCGCACAGTGGTGATGCCGATCGAAGATGGGGATTCAGTATGAGAAGAAGGGAAGATGAATGAAATGGAAGAAAAAGACGAAAAATGACCATAAAGACGAACAGACAGCCATGTTTTACATTTTTCTGTGAGTGGGGGAACCTCCCGCCTTCGGTCGTTGATAATAATAGTCAAATGCTAAGGTATTAATTAGTGATATAAATATAAATAAATACTCCTTTTTTTCAAAAAAAGATAATACACTTACTATATTGAATATGTATTTAATTTTTCATTTTCATATGTGCCCCTAATTAATTTATTATTATTACTTCACATCAACTGCTTAAACATTGAAAGTTTTTCAAACATTTAATGAGATATAAAGGTATATGTAGAAAAATAAGATAAAATTTAATATTTCAACTTTATGAACTATCATTTCTTAATTTATGTGAAAATAACTACTGGACTATCTTTATAGAACGGAAGTAGTAATTATTTTAGTCCTTGCATGATTATTGTACTATTACAACTCTAAAGTTTGTATCTATATATATATATATATATATATCGAGTTTTGTCTCTTGTAATAACAATACGCACGATTTTATTGTCTTCACTTGTTTTTTTCTTTTTTTGCTTTTTTCTCTCTATTTATACTTTTTTTTTTTTGGCCCCCGGGGGGGTTTTGTGGGGTGGGTGTTAAGGGAATGCATCAATTGTATAAAAGGATATTTTTTGGAAGTAATTGTAAGCTTGTTTATTTGTCATCAGGCTAACTGAACTCATAGCACAAATTTTGATCACACCACATTCAAATTTTAGTGGAGGGACTTCCATTTTATTTATTTCTACATTTACATTATCATTCTTTTTCCAGGTTTTTATAATTTATCGTTTAATATTTAACATATTTGGTTCATAGATAATGACTTACTTATATTCCTAAAGAAGTAATTTAATATGTTTATTTACATTCATGAAATTGACATGATTAAAAATAATTCTTTTAGCACATACGTAAACAAATTTTGATTGTAATTATGAGTATAGAAAAAATTTTACCCATTACTGGAAGATCATTGACGACAAATAATGGAAAGAAATGTTAAGGATATAATTACAACAATTAAAGAATTTTTTAAGTAATTATGACAATTGCGCAACAAATAAAAATTGTAGTACATGTAATGCTTCATAATCGGAAAAAATATATACATGAATAATTCTACTTGAACAAAAAAATAGACAAAGAGAGTGACAAAATTGACATGTGACTACTACCGATATAAAAGTGATGTAATGTGTTAAAATATAGAATCCTGTCATATGTCAGTTTTGTTTAGCTTTTTATTTTTTTTGTTCAAACTAGAATTCCACTCGTGCAACAGTTTTAAAGGAATTTCATATATAAAAATATAACATAATTACATTTTTCAGCTTAATGTCATAAAAAAAACTAAAAAACACAATCTGCATGGAATTAATTTGCATCTTACGTTTGCAAGTAGCATGCAATCAATTCTTTATTTTGATGATATAATTTTATATTTTTGTTATTAGTTCATCGCCATCTCTTTGAATCAAAATTTTTTTTATTAATTCTTATTTTTTATTTCCTTTAAAGACAATACAACCTAATAGCATAATTTTATATTAGTTTCATACACGTGCATTTACGGACATACCATGTTTCACACCTGTGCGTTTCATGGATATATTATAGTGACAAAGTAAAATACAATAGAGTAAGAGAACATAAAATCATGAAATTATACAATCAAACAAAGTAAAATTGAAATTCATTAGACAAATATGAGATATATCTAACCAAAATATAATACGTAGATAGAATCTCAAAATAAAAATATTAAATTAAATATTAAAAAGAAAAGTAGAGAAATAAAAAAAATATAATAATAATATTTAAATTTAAATTGATATATTATCTATTTCCATATAATTCAAATCCATTAAGCAAATATAAGATATATTTAACCAAAATATAATATGTAGATAGCGTTTCAAAATAAAAATATTAAATTAAATAATTAAAAGGAAAAGTATAACAATAAAGAAAAATAAAATAATTGAACTAATAATTTTTTATTAATTCTTATTTTTCATTTTCTTTAAAGACAATAAAATTCAGTAGCATAATCTATATTAATTTCACACTCGTGTGTTTCACAGACATACTATGCTTCACACATGTACGTTTCACGGACATATTATGCTCACAAAAAATAAAATAAAATGGAGTACGAGAACATAAAATGATAAAATTATACAATCAAACAAAATAAACTTGAAATCCATTAGCCAAATATGAGATGTATCTAACCAAAATGTAATATGTAGATATTAGTCTAAAAATAAAAATATTAAATTAAATGATTAAAAAGAAAAGTATAATAATAAGGAAAAATATAATAGTAATATTGAAATCAAGATTGATATATTATCTATTTTCATGTAATTCAAACTCATTAGGCAAATGTGAGATATATCTAACCAAAATATAATACGTAGATATAGTTTCTAAACAAAAATATTAAATTAAATGATTAAAAGGGAAAATATAACAATAAGGAAAAATATAATAATTGAACCAATATTTTTTTATTAATTCTTATTTGTCATTTCCTTTAAAGATAATAAAACCCTATAGCATAATCTATATTAGTTTTATACTCGTGCATTTACGGACTATTATGCTTTACACCAGTGCGTTTCATGGACATATTATGATAAGAAAGTAAAATACAATATAGTAAGAGAACATAAAATCATGAAATTATACCATCAGACAGAGTAAAATTGAAATCTATTAGACAAATATAATATATATCTAATCAAAATGTAATATGTAGATAGAATTACAAAATAAAAATATTAAATTAATATGTAAATAGAGTCTTAAAATAAAAATATTAAATTAAATGATTAAAGGGAAAAATATACAACAATAAAGAAAAGTATAATAATAGAATAATGACATCAACAAATTAGTTTTTTAAAGAAGCCAGACAATAAGCGGGAAAATTATTTCTAATTATACCCGACAATTAATTGAGCTAGAAAACTCTGCTTATATATATATATATATAGCAAACTCAAAAAATATAGGGAGATATATAAAATTTGTAGTGGAGATTTTATGAATTTCATTAAATATGGGCTGTCAAATTAAGTTGTTTTAGTTGGATAATAATTATTGTTATAATAATAAATTAATAATGAAAGACAAATAATAAGAATTATAATTTTAAATCATAAATAAATATTAAAAAATGAGTTACACATGATTATATGGCATGTTTGAATCCCTTAACTGGGCGAATATATATATATATATATATATTGTGACATTAAATAATTTGTTCGAACAAAAAACATTTAATTAGACATGTAATTTAATACTCCCCCTCCCGATTATTTGGTGTCATTTGTTTTTTTACAAGGATTAAGAAATGTGTTGAAAATTTACATTTTGTGATTCGTGTTCCTAATTTGTCTCTATTTAATGAATATAATTCAAAATTGATAGTTATAATTAAAGTATTAAATATATATATATTTGTAAAGTAATGCAAATTAAATTTTTTAATATAGAAATGAGACCATATATTTAGGACATTCTAAAAAAGAAAATGAGACCAAATAATCGGGACAGAGGGAGTATCATGCATATTGTATATTGATGCTAATTGAGGACAATGTAGTACTAATCATGATTATCACTGTGTTTTTTTAAATAAATGATTATCAATGTGTTTGGCGGTTATTTTATAAATTAAATAGATTTATAAACTATGGTGTAACATAATCTTCTTGATTCACTTTTTTCCCCTCCCTTTTAAACTCACACCGTATTTTTAAGAGTGTTATGAATTAAAAATAAAAAACTATCTGCATATTATTACTTGTTAGTTTAGAGCTACGGTTTAGGTGAAGTAACTGATTTCTATTAAGCTAAATCTAGCTTCTTGTATGGACTGATTTTTATTAGTAATCTGACTCTATACGTAAAGCCAAATCTAGCTCAATAGAAAGCGTGGAAGTATAGAAGTGGATCTTGTTGGCAACTTGAGGCCGCATGGATAGGATAGTTGCTTGGTCCATCCGCTCCAAGTTATATAATTGGGGGCCCTTTGTGCAAATTCCATAATGGGGAATTCAGTACAAGTTAAGATAAGAGCATTAAAAAATACTTATAATGCAAAGTCGAAAAATCGCTAGAGTATAAGATCTCTCGATATAATAAATTCAATCAATATATAGCATATTCTAACCTCTTTTATTATTATTTTTCCACATAAGTGATTGATGATTTTATCGTGTCGTTATTTGAAACAGCGACAACATCACAATAATAATAAGGGGGAGTGAAAATTTTAACCCGCTTAATGAAAAAAAATAAAAACAAATATACCCATGATTTCCCAAATGTTACTGAAGCAACCAGTTTTTGAGCATGAAATGCACTTCCATATTGCCTTTAATTGGCATATCTAACAAGCTGATATGTTAGCTTTTTCATTTTATTTTAAATTTGAATTTAATCAAACAAATTACATTTACTGATTTACATCTTATTAGACTCACCTATACTATACTTCATCATTTAAATCCACTCATCCTCACCTATTTCAAGACAAAGAGTGAAAATATGTGAAGGGTAACAGTTGATCGCTTTTATGGACTTGACTTGAATTGTTATTTTAACTCTTGGCATGTTATAAACAAACCTCTAGGCTTCTACAGAATTCACCTATTATTACTTCCATTAGGGTGTAAACGGTATAGTTTAGCCAGTTTTTGACTTATTTTCAAACTTAAATGATTTGGAAAAATCTTGAACTTAAACTAAACTATTTTGACCAATTTGAGAAACTTTCAAACCAAAAGCAAACATAATTTGGTCTGGTTTTAAATTGCAGTTTTGTTGGGAAGTTTTTTCGCCAGTTTATGTTAAGTTGCTAACAACATTCATTAATAATTAGAATACAATTTCGCCCCCAAATTCTTTTTCCTATTCACTTTAACAACATTCTTTTCCCTAATGATACAATAAAATAAAATAAAACACTAATGTCAAATTATAAATAAATAAAAAAACAATCATACTATTGAAGAGACAATAGAAGTTAAAAAGTCAACAAAATTTAATAGACACTCTAAAAAAACTTTAATGGAAAACGAGTATTTTTGATGGCCAGTTTAGGCGCGGAATTAATACAAAATTTTGAAAATACAAACTAGCAAGTACTTAAGTCACAGTTTCGCTGATTTACTTTCCATTTCACCATAGTAGGACATCTTCAGAATTTCAACAATGTTTTCAATTGAAGCTTTATATATAGAACTCGTACTTAGGGTTTAGTGATCAATTGGACATATGTATATAGAACCAATTCTGCTGTAGCATCTCAGAAAATTTTGTGAGAGTCCTGTTCTGAAGCCTGAGGGTGTAACCGAGACACTCTCTCACATGGTACTGAGACCTACAAATGAAACCACTACTGGTTTAATGTGGAAAAAATAGGGTGTCTTGATTCGAGACACCCTCATGCTCTTGATCAAAATTGTGATGGATTGTTTATATTGTAGCGAATTGGGTTGGTAGTTACTGTTTTTCAAAATTTTGGAATGAGCCCCATAAAAATAAACATATATTAATCATTTAATTCAATTAAAAAAAGGATTTTTTAGTTATTTAAAAATTCCTAATTTTAAAACCTAAACTAAACCCTTTTTTACCGGTTCGATGTGTCAAAACCATTTCGTTAATAGTTAGTGTGGCAACAAATCACCGATTTCGAAAAGACACTTTCGATTAGATTTTCTGGTTTCACGGAAAAAACATTTCTGATACAACTTCCCTTTTTTTTTCTTTTGCCCCTGGGGGTTGGGGGTGGGATTTATCGGAGGGAAGGATAGATAAAGAACAACGCAAGAAATTTGTATTCTCCCTTGCATTTTATTATAGAACATTACTTATTATTTTTAATAAGTTAAAACATAAAATGAAACAAAGAGAAGGTTACACATTTCTAATTCCAGCCACGAGTCATGACGCATATAAGAAGGAATTAGAACATGACGACTTGCGAGAGGATTTCAAACAAGCTCACTAATTATTCCATTGCATTGCATGAACGTGTGTCCCATTGCAGCTAGGACTTGGAGGTGCCTGAAAGATGGAAAACATTAGAATTAGAAAGACAAAACAAGAAAAACAGTTACATATCAATTAGTCTGACTCTTGAGAATATTAATCAAATACAGCAATGACAACACCCTATATGACGTTTTGACTTTACATTGCGACAACCGAGGCCTGGATTACAACCCCTAGTATAAGGATTGAAAAATTCTATTTGGACAAATGAGTAGACAAAAAGGGTGACAGAATAGAGATGTAGCCCATGTAATAATTATTGATGAAAAAGTGATGTGATGTGTTGAAAAATAGGATGTTTCTATGTCTCAGTTTTGTTTAAGCTTTTGTATATTGTTTTGTTCAAGTAGCACAACTCATAAGGATTTGCAGGAGCACTTGGTCTACAGTACTTTTGATAAAAACCTCCTTTACGATCACACTGTATCCCTAGTAAAGCAGGATATATTGGATATTGTGAAGAAGACAACTCAAATATATATATCTAAAGGGAAAAACAACTCAACTCAAAGTGACAAAGAGAAAGAAGAAGAAGAACAAAAGAAACCCTAGCAAAAAATAATGAATCAATTAAATTGTAATACATGAGACATAAGTCTTTTATAAGCAAGGACAAAACTATATAAAATAAAGAATTAGAGCACTAAATTAAATAAACACAAATAGAATAAGGGACTCTAACATCCCCCTTCAAACTCATGATGATACAGTAAGGAGCAGCGAGAGTTTGTCAAGCAAGAAATGAAAACGGGGAACTGAATGGGACTTAGTGAAGAAGTCCGCTAACTACAAAGAAGAAGAGATAAAAGGTAACGAAATAGTGTCCTGCTGAAGATGATGACGAACAAGATGACAGTCAATCTCAATATGCTTTGTGCGCTCATGGAACACATAATTATGAGAGATCTGAATAGCACTTTTATTGTCACAATACATAGGCGTAGGAGAAGAGAATGAAACACACATATCAAAGAGTAACCATCGTAGCCAAACAATCTCAGTTGTTGTAGAAGCCATAGCACGATACTCTGCTTCAGTAGAGGATTGTGAAACTACAAATTGTTTCTTACTCTTCCAGGAGATAAGAGAATCGGCCAAAAAGACACAGAAACCAGTAGTAGACTTGCGATCGGTGGGATTACTAGCCCAGTCTGCATATGAATAAGCACGAAGCTCCAAGGAAGATGTAGAAGGAAATATAAGACTTCGAAAACAGGAACCACAAAGATAACACAAAATACGAACCACAGTTACCCAATGAACACTAGTTGGAGCAGACACAAATTGACTAACAACATGGACAGCATAAGCAATGTCTGGGCAAGTAATAGTAAAATAGACAAGGGAACCAACTATATTACGATATAAAGTAGGATCAGCTAGAACAACACCATCAGAGGTGAATAACGAACATTTGTCTCAATAGGAGTGTCAGCTACTTTAGTATCGGTAAGACGTGCACGCTCAATGACATTTGCGGCATATTTAGGCTGAGACAACATATATCCTCTAGAAGAAGAAGCAACCTCAATGCCTAAGAAATAAGACAAAGGACCCAAATCCTTCATTTCAAAACAACGGGCCAACTCTCACTTCAAATCAGCAATCCTAATAACATCATCAGCAGTAATGATCATGTCATCAACATATAATAAAAGAAGAATACGACCAGCAGGAGTATACCGAACATAGCGGAATCATGATGGCTAGAAGTAAACCCAAGAGAAATAATAACAGTAGAAAATCGCTCAAACAAAGCACGAGGTGCATGTTTGAGGCCATAGAGTGCTTTCTTAAGTTTACACACGTATCCAGGAGGGTGTGACACACCAGGAGGAGGAGTCAGATAAACCTCTTCTTGCATTCAAGAAGGCATTTTTAACATCCATCTGAGAAAGACTCCACTGACGAATAGAAGCAACATCAATAGGTGTACAAACAGTGGTCATCGTTGCAACAGGTGCAAAGGTCTCCTCATAATCTAAACCATACTGTTGATTAAACCACTTAACAACAAGTCTAGCCTTATACTGCTCAACAAAACCATCAGATTTAGTCTTAATTTTATAAACCCAACGAGATCCGATATCATTCTTGCCCGAAGGTAAAGGCACCAAATCCCAAGTTTTTGTCTTTTACAGAGCAGAGAGTTCATCATTCAAAGCCTTTTGCCAAAGAGGGTCTAGAACAGCTTATTTATAGGAAGTAGGCTCAAAGAGTGCATGGATAGATGACAGGAAACAACAAAAAGATTTTGAATAGCATGAGTAATCAAAATCAGGTACCTAGGTAGATTTACATATACGTTGAGGATAATGAGGTGGTGGAGGAGGAGGAGCTGGTGGGGAAGGAGAAGGTGTTGGATCCACAATCTCAGTCGGTAGTTGAGAGACCACAGGAGGAGGGACATCTTGAGATGGCGCATGTGTACATGTAGCAGCGGAAAAATCAACAGTAATATGGGTAGGGGTAAAAGGTATTTCATATGTAAAAGGGTCAATATGAATAATATCTGATTTAGTCACATTTGGAGTGTTTTCAGTAATGGAGAGAAACGGAATGTGTTCAACAAACACAACATAACGAGAGACATATAGCTTCTGAGTGATGGGATCATAACATCGATAGCCTTTTCTACCCTCACTATATTCTAGAAAAACACAAATAGCAGAATGTGAAGTTAACTTACTACGTTCAGCTGTGGGGAGAAGTACAAAACGAGTACATCCAAAAATTCTTAATATCGAGTAATCAGGAGGATATCTAAACAAACACTCAAAGGGTGATATGCTATAAGTATGAAAAGATGGTATTCTATTAATTAGATAGACAGTTGTAAGATCTGCCTCACCTCAAAATTCATTAGGGACTTTGGCAGATAGAAGAAGAGAATGAGCTGTTTCAATTATATGTCTATGTTTGCGTTTAGCAACACCATTTTGTTGAGGAGTATCGGTACATGAAGATTGATGAATTATCCCATCTGAGGCAAGTAATTCAGAAAAGTCTGTAGATGTATATTCCCCACCCAAATTACATCTAAAACACTTAATCACAGCATTATATTAAGTCTTAATAAGTGCTCTGAAGGAACGATAAATAGAAAGGAAATCAGAACAGTTTTTCATAAGATAAATCTAACAATAACGACTGTAATCATCAATGAATGAAACATAGTATCTAGATTCACATTTAGTAGGAATAGGAGCGGGACCCCATATATCAGAAAGGATAAGATCAAATGGTGCATTAGAATAAGAAATACTACGAGTGAAAGGTAAAGCAGAAAACTTAGCACGTTTGCAACCACTACAATCGGAAATATCATGAGTTTGCATATCTCCCAAATGACCTTTAGAAACTAAAAATTTCAGACGACTAGTAGACACATGTCCAAAACGAGAATGCCACAAATAGAAACTAGAAGAAGAAGTATTCAAATGAAAATAAGATAAATCAATACTAGGGGCAGTAACATGCGCTAATCTCAAGTTGTCCAAAACATATAGTTCCCCTCTTTGTCTATGGCCTATCCCAATCATCTTCTGAGACTGCGGATCCTGCACATAACAAGCAGTGGAAGAAAAGTGAACTAAATATCGAGAGTCACACACCAATAGAGATGAGATTTAGTGTAAGATTGGGAACACATAAGACATCTGAAAGAGATAAATTATGAGTATGTACAGAACCAACACCTCTTAAGGGCAACGGAGTGCCATCAGTCGTCATAATAGATGTAACAGGTTTAGAAGAAGATAGAGAAGTAAACAATGTAGAACTAGAACACATATGTCTGGAGGCACCGGAATCAAAAGTCCATGTAAGATCATTACCTGGTAGGTTGTGAGATGACAAACCTACATGAGTAGAGACAAACATGGCATGTGGCTGTGTAGTATGGGGCTGAGATGCTAAGAACTTCTGAAACTGCTCATTAAGATCAGCTAGCTTGAGATCTGATGAAGGTGGTGGACCAAGTATAGAAGAGCCAACATATAGGACGGTTGCTGTATTAACATTAGGATGATGAGGCAAGTATGATGACTGCTGATAACGCTGGAAATTTTGTTGAAGAGATTGCTTCTTCAACAACTTGGGACACTGATTCCAATGTCCAGGTTGCTTACAAAAGCTACACACATCATTTGGGGCCCTTGGATGTATCTTATTTCTATTCTGATTTTGAGAGGATGATACAGCTAAAACTGAAGTAGCAGAACTCAAAGTAGAAGCCTCTCCACTAAGAAACTTCAGCCGTGTCTCCTCAGCTACAAGCTTACTAGCAATAGAATCAACTGTAGGAAGAGGATTGTGATGCAAAATAGAACCCCTGATGCCTTCAAAACCACTGCAAAGTGCCATAAAAAACTGAACTAATCGCTGCTCTTCTCTATATGTGATATATGCCTCACATCCTTTCAAAGATGCAGATTCCGTAAGAGCCAAGTCATCCCATATGGCTGTCATAGCGTTATAAAATTCCAACACACTCATATTCTTTTGTTGCAATGCCCGAATGTCAATTTCTAACTGATACCGTTTGGCAAAGTTAGACTTAGTATACAACCTCTACAAGTGTTTCCACATCTATTTTGCTGTTTTATATTTTGTCAATCGTACACCAATGCTAGACTCAACCGAATTATTAATCCAAGTGATAATTTTTGAATTATTGGAGTCCCAATTATCCAACTTGGTTGCAAAATCTTCATCAGTGTCATTGGGTTTTTGAACAGTTCCACTAATATAACCCCATAATTTTTCACCCTTCAAAAAGTGTTGCGTTGAATGACCCAAGTATGCATAATTTTTACCATTCAATCTAATACTAATTGCTTGAAGAGAATCATCCGACGCATCACAAAATAACAAGAGAATACGATGCAGTAATACAAAAAGGCAAATTAGTCAGAATGGTTACCACCAACAGCTAGATAATTAAAAGTCGACTCCAACTACGAAGTCCTGTCCCCGGAAAGTCCCCCATGCCCCGCCATGCGTCGATGCAGTTCACGCCAACCTCCTCACGGGCCTCCTTCTACCGGCGCTTGTGAAGTCACGCGCCACTCCAGTCGGCATCTCACGTCATTCCGAGTCGTCTAGTGTGGTTTCTAAGATCCAATATTGGGCGGAGGTAGGTCGAACGGCCACGGACAGATTCCTCCAATATGTTTCAAAGAACAAATTCTAATTGTTTTTTTAATTATGCTTTCAATTGACCATTACAATCCTAATTCGATGAAAATGGCTCTGATACCA